>SJYX01000050.1:195156-223755 GCA_006410675.1 Oreotragus oreotragus
AGTAAAAAAAATTAATCATACATGAGTAGAATACAACAGAACTACTAAAAACCAGACAAAAAGATAATTATGATAATAGCAGCAAATAATGACACATTACATAAGTGAGAACAGGGCTAATAATGGAATAATTTTATATGTTTAAAGAAAAAAACCTGTTATGCCAGGATTATATATCTAGCAAAATGTATTTTAAAAATATTGGCAAAATAAAGGTAATTTTAGACAAAAATTGAGGGAATTATTGCCAGCATATATTCTCTAAAATGTCAAGGAAAATTCTTCAGGCTGAAAAAAAATTAAGCAAGACCGCAAGTCACATTTATAGGAAGGAATAAAGAGTACATGAGATGGTACCTGAGGAAATATAGAGAACTGAACTATTTTTTAATTTCCTTATTCATTACAAGATACATGCTTTTTAAAAATTAAATTATCAGTGAATTGTGGGGCTTAGACATAATGATGTAATATATATGACAACAGATTAGTTCAGTTCAGTCGTTCAGTCATGACTGACTCTTTGCGACCCCATGGACTGCAGCACGCCAGGCTTCCCTGTCCATCACCAACTCCCAGAACTTGCTAAAACTCATGTCCATCGAGTTGGTGATGCCATCCAACCATCTCATCCTCTGTCATCCCCTTCTCCTGCCTTCAGTCTTTCTTCTCAGCATCAGGGTCTTTCCTAAGGAGTCAGTTCTTTGCATCAGGTGGCAAAACTATTGGAGTTTCAGCTTCTGTTTCAATCCTTCCAACTAATACTCAGGACTGATTCCTTTAGGACTGACTGGTTGGATCTCCTTGGAATCTAAGGGACTGCTGAGGTTCTTCTCCAGCACTACAGTTCAAAAGCATCAATTCTTCGGTGCTCAGCTTTCTTTGGTCCAACTCTCACATCCATACACGACTCAGAAAAACCGTAGCTTTGACTAGACAGACCTTTGCTGGCAAAGTAATTAATGTCTCTGCTTTTCTTCCAAGGAGCAAGCGTCTTTTAATTTCATTGCTGCGGTCACTTTCAATTCTTCGGTGCTCAGCTTTCTTTGGTCCAACTCTCACATCCATACACGACTCAGAAAAACCGTAGCTTTGACTAGACAGACCTTTGCTGGCAAAGTAATTAATGTCTCTGCTTTTCTTCCAAGGAGCAAGCGTCTTTTAATTTCATTGCTGCGGTCACTGTCTGCAGTGATTTTGGAGCCCCCCAAAATAAAGTTTGCCACTGTTTCCACTGTTTCCCCATCTATTTGCCATGAAGTCATGGGACCGAATACCATGATCTTAGTCTTCTGAATATTGAGCTTTAGGCCAACTTTTTCACTCTCCTCTTTCACTTTCATCAAGAGGCTCTTTAATTCTTCTTTGCTTTCAGTCATAAAGGTGGTGTCATCTGCATATCTGAGGTTATTGATATTTCTACCAGCAATCCGGATTCCAGCTTGTGCTTCATCCAGCCTAGCATTTTGTATGATGTACTCTGCATATAAGTTAAATAAGCACAGTGACAATATACAGCCTTGACGTACTCCTTCCCCTATTTGGAACCAGTCTGTTGTCCATGTGCAGTTCTAACTGTTGCTTCTTGACCTGCATGCAGATTTCTCAGGAGGCAGCTAAGGTGGTCTGGTATTTTCATATCCTGAAGAATTTTCCACAGTTTTTTTGTGATCCACTCAGTCAAAGCCTTTGGTGTAGTCAATAAAGCAGAAGTAGATGTTTTTTCTGGAACTTTCTGGCTTTTTCTATGATCCACAGATGTTGGCAATTTGATCTCTGGTTCTTCTGCCATTTCTAAATCCAACTTGAACATCTGGAAGTTCATGGTTCACATACTGTTGAAGCCTAGCTTGGAGAATTTTGAGCATTACTTTACTAGCATGTGAGATGAGTGCAATTGTGCAGTAGTTTGAGCATTCTTTGGCATTGCCTTTCTTTGGGATTGGAATGAAAACTGACCTTTTCCAGTCCTGTGGCCACTGCTGAGTTTTCCAAATTTGTTGGCATGTTGAGTGCAGCACTTCCACAGTATCATCTTCTAGGATTTGAAATAGCTCAACTGGAATTCCATCATCTCCACTAGCTTTGTTTGTAGTGATGCTTTCTAAGGCCCACCTGACTTCGACTCCAGGATGTCTGGCTCTAGGTGAGTGATCACACCATTGTGATTATCTGGGTCATGAAGATCTTTTTTGTACAATTATTCTGTGTATTCTTGCCACCTCTTCTTAATATCTTCTGCTTCTGTTAGGTCCATACCGTTTCTGTCCTTTATCGAGCCCATCTTTGCATGAAATTTTCCCTTGGTATCTCTAATTTTCTTGAGGAGTTCTCTAGTCTTTCCCATTCTGCTGTTTTCCTCTGTTTGTTTGCACTGATCACTGAAGAAGGCTTTCTTATCTCTCTTTGCTATTCTTTGGAACTCTGCATTCAAGTGGGTATATCTTTCCTTTTCTCCTTGCCTTTAGCTTCTCTTCTTTCCTCAGCTATTTGTAAGGCCTCCTCAGACAGCCATTTTGCCTTTTTGCATTTCTTTTCCTTGGGGATGGTTTTGATCAATGCCTCCTATACAATGTCATGACTCTTTCCATAGTTCTTCAGGCACTCTATCAGATCTAATGCCTTGAATCTATCTCTCACCTCCACTGTATAATCATAAGGGATTTTATTTAGGTCATATACCTGAATGGTCTAGTGGTTTCCCCTACTTTCTTGAATTTAAGTCTGAATTAGGCAATAAGGAGTTCATGATCTGACCCACAGTCAGCTCCCAGTCTTGTTTTTGCTGATTGTATAGAGCTTCTCCATCTTTGGCTGCAAAGAAAATAATCAGTCTCATTCTGGTATTGACTACCTGGTGATGTCCATGTGTGTAGTGTTCTCTTGTGTTGTTGGAAGAGGGTATTTGCTATGACCAGTGTGTTCTCTTGGCAAAACTCTGTTAGCTTTTGCCTTGCTTCATTTTGTACTCTAAGGCCAAATTTGCCTGTTACTCCAGGTATCTCTTAACTTCCTACTTTTGCATTCCAGTCCCCTATAATGAAAAGGATGTCTTTTTTGGAGTGTTAGTTCTAGAAGTTCTTGTAGATCTTCTTAGAACCATTCAACTTCAGCGTCCTCAGCATTACTGGTTGTGCATAGACTTGGATTACTGTGGTATTGAATGGATTGCCTTGGAAATAAACGGAGATCATTCTGTCATTTTTGAGACTGCACCCAAGATGTGACTGGTGATGGAAGTCAAGTCCAAGGCTGTAAATAACAGTATTGCATAGGTACCTGGAATTTAGGTCCATGAATCAAGGTAAATTGGAAGTGGTTAAACAGAGGATGGCAAGAGTGAACAACATTTTAGGAATCAGTGAACTAAAATGGACTGGAATGGGCAAATCTAACTCAGATAAGCATTATATCCACTTTTGTGGGCAAGAATCCCTTAGAAGAAATGATAACAGGAGAAAAGAAAGAGGTAAATGGAATTTTATTGTTGAAAGAGCCTTACATGTTATGTGTAGTGGCTTCTGACTCTAGGTAAAATGGTGCTTAGTATAAATTTATAATAATCAAAACTGCATAACGATATTGGCATGAGAACAGAAAATTTGATCAGTGAAACAGAAAAGAGACTCCAGAAATAGACCCTCACTTATATGTTCAATTGACATTTGACAGGAGCCAAAGCAATGGAAAGAGAGGTCTCAACAAACGTTGCTCATACAACTGGGTATCTGTATGGGAAGAGGTATGGGAAAAAAGTGAACGTCTACCTTACATTATACAAAAAATGATTCGAAATGGATTATGGGCCTAGACCTAAAAAAAAACTAAACATAAGTCCAAACTGTAAACCTACTAGAAGACAGGAATCAGAGAATATCTTCATGACCTGAGCATAGCCAAATTCTTAAAAGGGACACAGAAAGCACCAATCCTAAAGGAAGAAAATGATAAATACTTTCATCCAAATTAAAAATTCAACCAATCAATAGAAACCATAAAAAAAATTCTCATCATTCAATAATAAAAAAGAAATAATCAACAAAACTAAAAGAGGGCAAGATATTCAAACAAACATCCCAAAAGAGATATTTAAAAAATCAGTAAATTTCCTTGACATTCTAAGAATAAAGAATATATGCTGGCAATAAATTCCCTCAATTTTTATCTAAAAATACCATGGAATCCAATGGACGGGGGAGCCTGGCAGGCTGCAGTCCACAGGTCACAAAGAGTCAGATACAACTGAGGAATCTGAGCACAGCACAGCAAAAGCACACGAAAGTATATCTACAGTGTAAGTCATCAGATAGATGCAAATTAAAAACAATGAAACACCAACACATATTCAGTAGAGTGGCTAAAATGAAAGAACGACGGTTCTAAATATTGGTGAGGATATATGGCAGTTGAAACTTATACACTGATAGGCATGTAAAATGGTAGGATCTCTTTGGGAAAAGTATCAACAGTTTGTTTTTTAATGTAAAACATAAACCCACCCTTATTGTTGTTTAGTCACCAAGTCGTGTCTGACTCTTTTGTGAGCCCATGGACTGTAGCCTGTCAGGCTCCTCTGTCCATGTGATGTCCCAGGTAAGAATACTGGAGTGGGTCGCCATTTCCTTCTTCAGAGGATCTCCTGATCCAAGAATTGAACCTGTGTCTCCTGCATTGGCAGGTGGATTCTTTACCACTGAGCCAGCAGGGAAGCCCACACCTCCTCTAGAACTCATCAACTGTATTACTAGGTATTGGCACAGGGAAATGAAAACCTATATCCATTAACAGAATTTTGCATGAGAATGTTCATAGAGATTTTACTTATGTTAGCTAGATGCTAAAACCTACTCGAATGCCTATCAAGCAACAGAATGAATGATAAAGCAAACAATTTGTAGCATATTCTTATTATGAAACATTATTCATCAATAAAAGTAAGTTCCTGATACATGTGGAAAGATATATGAATCTCACATTGTACCAAATGAAAGAAGCCAGATGTATACATTCTTTACAATGGACAATAAGACACATCAACCATCTTTAAAGTGACATTTACATATTTACTGTCAGTAAAACTTTACAACTTGCCCCTAGAATTTTATACTGAATAAAATGGTCTCATTCTTTAAAATGGGGGCACTCTAAAGACATTTTTAGACAAATGGTTTCAATCCTGTGTGTTTGTGGAGGATTATCTGGTCCCATCACTTCATGGGAAATAGATGGGGAAACAGTGGAAACAGTGTCAGACTTTATTTTGGGGGGCTCCAAAATCACTGCAGATGGTGATTGCAGCCATGAAATTAAAAGATGCTTATTCCTTGGAAGAAAAGTTATGACCAACCTAGATAGCAGATTCAAAAGCAGAGATATTACTTTGCCAACAAAGGTCCATCTAGTCAAGGCTATGGTTTTTCCTGTGGTTATGTATGGATGTGAGAGTTGGACTCTGAAGAAAGCTGAGCACCGAAGAATTGATGCTTTTGAACTGTGGTGTTGGAGAAGACTCTTGAGAGTTCCTTGGACTGCAAGGAGATCCAACCAATCCATTCTGAAGGAGATGAGCCCTGGGATTTCTTTGGAAGGAATGATGCTAAAGCTGAAACTCCAGTACTTTGGCCACCTCATGCGAATAGTTGACTCATTGGAAAAGACTCTGATGCTGGGAGGGATTGAGGGCAGGAGGAGAAGGGGACGACCGAGGATGAGATGGCTGATGGCATCACAAACTCAATGGATGTGTCTGAGTGAAATGCGGGAGTTGGTGATGGACAGGGAGGCCTGGCGTGCCGCAGTTCATGGGTCACAAAGAGTCGGACACGACTGAGCGACTGAACTGAACTGAAAGACCCTGATGCAAGATTGAAAGCAGGAGGAGAAGGGGATGACAGAGGATGAGATGGTTGGATGTCATCACCAACTTAATGGACATGAGTTTGAGCAAGCTCTGGGAGCTGATGATGGACAGGGAAGCCTGGCGTGCTGCACTCCATGGGGTTGAAAAGAGTCAGACATGACTGAGCAAATGAACTGAACTAAAAATGAACTTTTAATGATAAAGTGCTTTACATTGTGCCTGGTACATGCTAGCCACCAAGCTACCATTATTGACTTTGATATTATTATGGTAACTATTATTATTATCATTATTATTACTATCTTAAGAATCTTTATTTCCCTTAGTAACTTCTATTCCTTAAAAAGTTCTATTAGTTTACTTGTTTTATTTCTTGGCAAAATAGGCAGCAGGACTCCAAGTTCAATAAGAAAAAATTGGAAGTATGACTGATAGAGCTTAATTTATCCAGATGTCTTTTAACCAATACATTCAACTATCTGTGTGAAGCCATCAAGTGAAAAAACACAGAATTTTATTTTAAATAGTTAAAATTGATGCAACTGAATCTATGCACTAAACACATGCAGCCCTCATAAGGGAGCCTCTTCCATACTCTCTCAGATCTTCTTAAACCATTTTGTATGGTTTTTAAAAGGCTGGACTGACTTCCCAACTAATAGGGGCTATAATTAGACTCATGTGATAGGAGTAAAAAAATAAGACAATAGACTTAAGGTAGACAAAGTATACAAAATTCCATCATTTTTGAACAACATAGACGAGGATAAAACATCAACTCACCTCAGTGGTCTTGGCAGATATTGCTGAAACAGGTCATTAGACATTTTCACATGTTTAATGTTGTCCACATAACACATCTATTCCATTTGATAAATGTTTACATCTAAGGGAATTCATTTTCATTATAAATTAAAGGGATAAGCTTCACTTCCTAGAAAGTCACTTCTTGAAATATTGCATGTTTAACTGACCTTCAGGAGCTATCTGTCTAGAATGGTGGGGTGAATTTTGATAATACTGCAAGGGAAAGAAACAGTAGCCATCTCTCTTCTTTGTACCAAATACAATAACTTTCCATTGATGCACATATTCTGTTAAACTGTTTTGTGCTCAATCACTCAGTTGTGTTCGACTCTTTGTGATCCTATGGACTGTAGCCCTCCAGGCTCCTCTATTCATGGGATTTCCCAGGCAAGAATATTCAAGTGGGTTGCCATTTCCTTCTACAGGGGATCTTTCCTATCCAAGGATCAAACCTGTGTCTCCTGCGACCCTTGCACTGGCACGCAGTTCTTTACCACTGAGCCACCTGGGAAGCCAGTCACACTATTTACAGGTCCTTATAAGAATGTTAATACAGTACAGACTGATAATTTCATAAATTTATGAAGCTCAGTTGCCATTGCCTCCTTATCTATATTAAATTTGATGATGACAGACATCAATACTTGATATTTCTAGGTATCTGTGTGTTGGGGAGATGTATACATATAGAAATAGGCACAGGTATAAGTGCAGATATAGAGTCAGATGTAGACATATACATACACATACACATTAACATAGTTTTCAGAACTGCAGTACTGAAGTGTGTATCCCCAGTACAATAAGTGGCTCTTAATCAGTGCTCAAACATTTGTTAAATGAGAAGAACGAGTAACAAAGAACAGCTTCTGTTGCATTTTCCAAGGATTACAATGTAAGCTGACTTCTCTATTCACCTGTTTAAAATTTCTTTGTGAGAAAAACAGTGTTCAAGATAACTGACATGACGGGCACAGGCCCTTCCTGCTTTCAGATATTCTAAAACATATCTAGTTACCCAGAATGCAATTGCTTCGTTTGCCCCTATATTTCTAAGCACCCTTCAGAAAATAAGTGAGACTTAATAGCCTTGCCCTCAGCTTGTCCTCCCCAAAAGTATGTTTACTGAGCTACTCCTTGGAGTAATGAAAGGAGCCAACCTAGAAACTGTTCTATAAAGTTGTTGTCACTGCATCTATTTTAATGATACCACTGAGGAGGCTGTTTATTACTTCCAACATTGTCCTCTTTATGAAGAACCTCAAGAGAAATCTCTGCCAGATCTTAATACCAAGAACGGGTGATCATTACTATTACTGAGCAAAGATCTGTGTACCGAATGATATCTACTTTTGTATGTGAGTTCCAGAAAGAGCTAAATTTGAGGTCTCCAATAAGCTATCTTGACTCCTCTTTTTTCTACCTGGTTGTTTAAAGTTTCTATCGCCTCTGACCCACTGTATTCTCTTTTGTTATATTTTATGCATCCCTGTAAAGTACACTCTTGTTTTGGAAGAAAGTTGGTAATAAATAAATATTTCCTTATTTTAAATAATGTTGCTATTTAAACAAGTATTTGCTAGGCACCCAGTTTGTTCTAGGAAGAAAGATTTTTATTAAATTTTACTAGATCCACTAAAATAACACCACAATTTAGGTATCACATATTTTACAGTGAAGAAATTCAGTGTCAGGGATGTTAAGTAACTTGCCTATGGGGAACAGTACTATATCCTTGGTAAACAGAATCTCAAAGTCCAGTATTCTTGTCACTCAATTCATAGCTTCCTTTGGAATTAATTCAGATTCATATTATATTTGCATAATAATTCAGGTTTATTTCAGGAATAATTTATTTAGGTTTAGAAGACCTTTTTTAGGTTATGGAGAATTAAGCATCCATTATTCTGACCTCTTAGTTACAACTGGTGCTGGACTAAGTAATGTAGTAAAATAGTATTTAATCTACTTTAAAATTTTCAGTATGTTTTTATGCCTATTCTTTTACATTTCCTTTAGTAAAGTCAAGCAGGTATTGTCCCACTAGGTAGTCCTTATGTCAAAAGGACAGTAACTGTAAATAGCTATGTTTGATCTATACTGACTGTACCTGTACCACTAGGATGCAAAGCAACAACTTATAATGAATTTACTAAGGTAGTGAATTTGGAACTTTGCCTTTCTTTTAATCACCAAACCTGTCATGTCTTTATTCATTTATGCTTATTCTGCATATTGTGGAAAATGGGGAACTATCTCTCATTTCGTAAATGATGGCATTACTGAACACGATCCTTATTTAACACAAACAGCAGGTGACCACCATCTGTTATTATTGGAAATAAAATTATTTCACTTTGTATCCTTGCTGATTTGCCCTTGTTATGTGTACTTTGTGCAGAACATGAAATCTCTGTAAATAATGTTAAACACAAAAATTAACTTAATCTTTAAACAATCTCTTAGAAATCTGGCTATTTAAAGCCTGTTGATGAAGGTAAAAAAGGAGAGTGAAAAAGTTGGCTTAAAGCTCAACATTCAGAAAACAAAGATCATGGCATCCGGTCCCATCACTCCATGGGAAATAGATGGAGAAACAGTGGAAACAGTGTCAGACTTTATTTTTCTGGCCTCTAAAATCACTGCAGATGGTGATTGCAGCCATGAAATTAAAAGACGTTTACTCCTTGGAAGAAAAGTTATGACCAATCTAGAGAGCATATTCAAAAGCAGAGATATTACTTTGCCGACTAAGGTCCATCTAATCAAGGCTATGGTTTTTCCAGTAGTCATGTATGGATATGAGAATTGGACTGTGAAGAAGGCTGAGAGCCAAAGAATTGATGCTTTTGAATGCTGGTGTTGGAGAAGACTCTTGAGAGTCCCTTGGACTGCAAACAGATCCAACCAGTCCATTCTGAGGGAGATCAGCCCTGGGATTTCTTTGGAAGGAATGATGCTAAAGCTGAAACTCCAGTACTTTGGCCACCTCATGCGAAGAGTTGACTCATTGGAAAAGACTTTGATGATGGAAGGTATTAGGGGCAGGAGGAGAAGGGGACAAATGAGGATGAGATGGCTGGATGACATCACTGACTCGATGGACGCGAGTCTGAGTGAACTCCGGGAGTTGGTGATTAGCTGGGAGGCCTCGCGTGCTGCTATTCATGGGGTCTCAAAGAGCTGGACACGACTGAGCGACTGAACTGAACTGAAATTGGACTTTTACTGTTTTTTTGTTCATGCTGTAAGACCATCAAATCTGAAGGGAGAATTTATGTCAAATCAAAATGCCATTTCCTTCTTCAGGGGATCTTCCCGACCCAGGGACTGAACCCGGGTCTACCATGTTGTAGGCAGCCACTTTGCCATCTGAACCACCAGGGAAGCCCAAATCAGACTGAGGGACAGTCAGTTATGCAAAGACTCCACTTATGCTCAAATAGGTGAAAACCATTATTTGTTGGTCAGTTGATAAGTTGTATCCAATTCTTTGTGATCCTATGGACAGCAGCACACCAGGCTTCCACTTCTATTCCTTAAAAAGTTCTATTAGTTTACTTGTTTTATTTCTTGGCAAAATAGGCAGCAGGACTCCAAGTTCAATAAGAAAAAATTGGAAGTATGACTGATAGAGCTTAATTTATCCAGATGTCTTTTAACCAATACATTCAACTATCTGTGTGAAGCCATCAAGTGAAAAAACACAGAATTTTATTTTAAATAGTTAAAATTGATGCAACTGAATCTATGCACTAAACACATGCAGCCCTCATAAGGGAGCCTCTTCCATACTCTCTCAGATCTTCTTAAACCATTTTGTATGGTTTTTAAAAGGCTGGACTGACTTCCCAACTAATAGGGGCTATAATTAGACTCATGTGATAGGAGTAAAAAAATAAGACAATAGACTTAAGGTAGACAAAGTATACAAAATTCCATCATTTTTGAACAACATAGACGAGGATAAAACATCAACTCACCTCAGTGGTCTTGGCAGATATTGCTGAAACAGGTCATTAGACATTTTCACATGTTTAATGTTGTCCACATAACACATCTATTCCATTTGATAAATGTTTACATCTAAGGGAATTCATTTTCATTATAAATTAAAGGGATAAGCTTCACTTCCTAGAAAGTCACTTCTTGAAATATTGCATGTTTAACTGACCTTCAGGAGCTATCTGTCTAGAATGGTGGGGTGAATTTTGATAATACTGCAAGGGAAAGAAACAGTAGCCATCTCTCTTCTTTGTACCAAATACAATAACTTTCCATTGATGCACATATTCTGTTAAACTGTTTTGTGCTCAATCACTCAGTTGTGTTCGACTCTTTGTGATCCTATGGACTGTAGCCCTCCAGGCTCCTCTATTCATGGGATTTCCCAGGCAAGAATATTCAAGTGGGTTGCCATTTCCTTCTACAGGGGATCTTTCCTATCCAAGGATCAAACCTGTGTCTCCTCCGACCCTTGCACTGGCACGCAGTTCTTTACCACTGAGCCACCTGGGAAGCCAGTCACACTATTTACAGGTCCTTATAAGAATGTTAATACAGTACAGACTGATAATTTCATAAATTTATGAAGCTCAGTTGCCATTGCCTCCTTATCTATATTAAATTTGATGATGACAGACATCAATACTTGATATTTCTAGGTATCTGTGTGTTGGGGAGATGTATACATATAGAAATAGGCACAGGTATAAGTGCAGATATAGAGTCAGATGTAGACATATACATACACATACACATTAACATAGTTTTCAGAACTGCAGTACTGAAGTGTGTATCCCCAGTACAATAAGTGGCTCTTAATCAGTGCTCAAACATTTGTTAAATGAGAAGAACGAGTAACAAAGAACAGCTTCTGTTGCATTTTCCAAGGATTACAATGTAAGCTGACTTCTCTATTCACCTGTTTAAAATTTCTTTGTGAGAAAAACAGTGTTCAAGATAACTGACATGACGGGCACAGGCCCTTCCTGCTTTCAGATATTCTAAAACATATCTAGTTACCCAGAATGCAATTGCTTCGTTTGCCCCTATATTTCTAAGCACCCTTCAGAAAATAAGTGAGACTTAATAGCCTTGCCCTCAGCTTGTCCTCCCCAAAAGTATGTTTACTGAGCTACTCCTTGGAGTAATGAAAGGAGCCAACCTAGAAACTGTTCTATAAAGTTGTTGTCACTGCATCTATTTTAATGATACCACTGAGGAGGCTGTTTATTACTTCCAACATTGTCCTCTTTATGAAGAACCTCAAGAGAAATCTCTGCCAGATCTTAATACCAAGAACGGGTGATCATTACTATTACTGAGCAAAGATCTGTGTACCGAATGATATCTACTTTTGTATGTGAGTTCCAGAAAGAGCTAAATTTGAGGTCTCCAATAAGCTATCTTGACTCCTCTTTTTTCTACCTGGTTGTTTAAAGTTTCTATCGCCTCTGACCCACTGTATTCTCTTTTGTTATATTTTATGCATCCCTGTAAAGTACACTCTTGTTTTGGAAGAAAGTTGGTAATAAATAAATATTTCCTTATTTTAAATAATGTTGCTATTTAAACAAGTATTTGCTAGGCACCCAGTTTGTTCTAGGAAGAAAGATTTTTATTAAATTTTACTAGATCCACTAAAATAACACCACAATTTAGGTATCACATATTTTACAGTGAAGAAATTCAGTGTCAGGGATGTTAAGTAACTTGCCTATGGGGAACAGTACTATATCCTTGGTAAACAGAATCTCAAAGTCCAGTATTCTTGTCACTCAATTCATAGCTTCCTTTGGAATTAATTCAGATTCATATTATATTTGCATAATAATTCAGGTTTATTTCAGGAATAATTTATTTAGGTTTAGAAGACCTTTTTTAGGTTATGGAGAATTAAGCATCCATTATTCTGACCTCTTAGTTACAACTGGTGCTGGACTAAGTAATGTAGTAAAATAGTATTTAATCTACTTTAAAATTTTCAGTATGTTTTTATGCCTATTCTTTTACATTTCCTTTAGTAAAGTCAAGCAGGTATTGTCCCACTAGGTAGTCCTTATGTCAAAAGGACAGTAACTGTAAATAGCTATGTTTGATCTATACTGACTGTACCTGTACCACTAGGATGCAAAGCAACAACTTATAATGAATTTACTAAGGTAGTGAATTTGGAACTTTGCCTTTCTTTTAATCACCAAACCTGTCATGTCTTTATTCATTTATGCTTATTCTGCATATTGTGGAAAATGGGGAACTATCTCTCATTTCGTAAATGATGGCATTACTGAACACGATCCTTATTTAACACAAACAGCAGGTGACCACCATCTGTTATTATTGGAAATAAAATTATTTCACTTTGTATCCTTGCTGATTTGCCCTTGTTATGTGTACTTTGTGCAGAACATGAAATCTCTGTAAATAATGTTAAACACAAAAATTAACTTAATCTTTAAACAATCTCTTAGAAATCTGGCTATTTAAAGCCTGTTGATGAAGGTAAAAAAGGAGAGTGAAAAAGTTGGCTTAAAGCTCAACATTCAGAAAACAAAGATCATGGCATCCGGTCCCATCACTCCATGGGAAATAGATGGAGAAACAGTGGAAACAGTGTCAGACTTTATTTTTCTGGCCTCTAAAATCACTGCAGATGGTGATTGCAGCCATGAAATTAAAAGACGTTTACTCCTTGGAAGAAAAGTTATGACCAATCTAGAGAGCATATTCAAAAGCAGAGATATTACTTTGCCGACTAAGGTCCATCTAATCAAGGCTATGGTTTTTCCAGTAGTCATGTATGGATATGAGAATTGGACTGTGAAGAAGGCTGAGAGCCAAAGAATTGATGCTTTTGAATGCTGGTGTTGGAGAAGACTCTTGAGAGTCCCTTGGACTGCAAACAGATCCAACCAGTCCATTCTGAGGGAGATCAGCCCTGGGATTTCTTTGGAAGGAATGATGCTAAAGCTGAAACTCCAGTACTTTGGCCACCTCATGCGAAGAGTTGACTCATTGGAAAAGACTTTGATGATGGAAGGTATTAGGGGCAGGAGGAGAAGGGGACAAATGAGGATGAGATGGCTGGATGACATCACTGACTCGATGGACGCGAGTCTGAGTGAACTCCGGGAGTTGGTGATTAGCTGGGAGGCCTCGCGTGCTGCTATTCATGGGGTCTCAAAGAGCTGGACACGACTGAGCGACTGAACTGAACTGAAATTGGACTTTTACTGTTTTTTTGTTCATGCTGTAAGACCATCAAATCTGAAGGGAGAATTTATGTCAAATCAAAATGCCATTTCCTTCTTCAGGGGATCTTCCCGACCCAGGGACTGAACCCGGGTCTACCATGTTGTAGGCAGCCACTTTGCCATCTGAACCACCAGGGAAGCCCAAATCAGACTGAGGGACAGTCAGTTATGCAAAGACTCCACTTATGCTCAAATAGGTGAAAACCATTATTTGTTGGTCAGTTGATAAGTTGTATCCAATTCTTTGTGATCCTATGGACAGCAGCACACCAGGCTTCCCCGTTCTTCACTCTCTCCTGGAGTTTGCACAGATTCATGTCCATTGAGTCAGTGATAGGACCGAACCATCTCATCCTCTGCCCATTGTTTTAAAACCATTATAAACTATATAAAACTGCTCAGAGGACAACCTGAGTGTTGTGGGTTAGCTCTTCCAGGAGCACATTCTGAGTTGCTATGATTTGTATTCAGGAAACTTTCTGCAGACTGCTACGAGGAAGCAAGGAAAGTGGAATTTGGGCAGAGGGAGAAGCTGGACTGAGGTGCAATCGCAACAGCCACCCAATTTCAGTCAGAGTCAAAAAAAACCTGGAAGCTGAGATGTTTCTTCAGGGATGTCTCAATTTAAAGTCCCCAAACTTTATTGCTAAGGTATCTCATTCAGGAAGAAGATATAGATAAACTTTGGATTTGGGTAGGAAAATATCAATTTAAATATTTATATTGTAAAAGTTAGAGATAACCAGTAAAAGAAAAATAAAAATATTCTGTAAATTAACGCAACTGTAGGAGGAGAAAGAGCTTCCCAGGCGGTGGTGGTAGTGCAGAATCTGCCTGTCTGTGCAGGAGACATAAAAGACGCAAGTTCCACCCCTGGGTGGGGAAGATCCCCTGGAGGAGGGCATGGCAACCCACTCCAGTATTCTTGCCTGGGGAATCCATAGACAGGGAAGCCTGGAGGCCTATAGTCCACAGTGTCACAGAGTCAGACATGACTGAAGCGACTTAGCATGCTTGCAAGAAACAACGGGGACAAAGGAGAAACAAAGGGGATAAAGAACAGATACAAGAGAAAAATGCGTCAGATATAAAGCACAATATAAAACTGCATCTAACAGTCTCAATAGATATATAGATTAAAAATCCCCATGGGCCAAAACCTCCAATTAAAAGATACCAACTCTATAGCTAACTAAAAGGTGTGAATGTTAGCTATGGCTATTTTTAAAACAAATATAACACAATAAGTTATACTATATTGAGTCATCCCTCAATATCCTCGGGGAATTGGTTGCAGGATCCCTCACAGATATCAAAATCTGTGGGTGGTCAAGTCCTCTGTATAAAATGGTATAGTATTTGCATATAACTTATATACATCCTCCCATATACTCTATTTTTTCTGTTTTATTAAACAAACATTAATTTTAGGATAGTTTTCTATTGACAAAAAAACTTGCAAAGATAATATAGAAAGTTCCCATATATTCCTTTCCCAAGTTGCCCCTATTATCTAGGCAGTATTTTTAAGACAACAATCTTTACCTTGTTCATTGTATATATTTTAAGTCATCTCTGCTGCTGCTGCTAAGTCACTTCATTAGTGTCCGACTCTGTGTGACCCCATAGACAGCAGCCCACCAGGCTCTGCCATCCCTGGGATTCTCCAGGCAAGAATACTGGAGTGGGTTGCCATTTCCTTCTCCAATGCATGAAAGTGAAAAGTGAAAGTGAAGTCACTCAGTCATGTCCGACTCTTTGAGACCCCATGGACTGCAGCCTACCAGGCTCCTCTGTCCATGAGATTTTCCAAGCAAGAGTACTGGAGTGGGTCGCCGTTGCCTTCTCCAGACCACTGATAACACCTATTACAATATAAATGGTACATAAATAGTTGCTGGCACTCAGTAAATCCAAAGTTTTACTTTTTGGAACTTTCTGGAGAATTTTTTTCCAAATATTTTTGGTCGGCATTTGTTTGAATTCATGCTTGTTGGCATACAATAATAATTAATATTCACAAAACAAGTTAAGCCTTAAAAGGGAGACAGAGGGATATTTCACACCAAAAAAGGAGATAATCCATCCATATTTTTTAAAGCCTTATTGAGATATAACTGACATATAACACTGTGTAAGTTTCATAAGATGATTTAACTCTTCAAGAATATGTAGAAAATATGAAGTTGCATGATACCAATAACACAGTCTGGAATATATAAAGGGAAAATAAACAGAAAACATGAACTAATCTATAGTCCGAGCATAAGAATTTAATTTTGTCTAAAAGAAAATTAATAATAGAGAAGTAGCTATTTTGAAAAGTCATTTCATTCATTCATTCTAAAACTGTAAATCTATCCCACTAAAAATGTTTACAATGTGTCAAAGTCTCCAAAGGAAGCTTCAGAAGAAAATTTCTCAAAATGGTTTGAGGAAATAGCATCCCACAAATAAATTGGTAATTTTCCCAGACTTCACCTTTGATGAAATAGCACTCATTGGACTATACCAGTTCTGTATATGTGTTGAATCATACTACTTTATTTTTGTGCACTAATTTTCTGAACCTTGCTAGACAGTAAGATGTTTTATAGCAAAGATTGTTATTGTACACTTTATTCTCTGTGTCTGACACATAGTACTTATTCATCTAATGCCTGCATGCTGAGCAAATGGATGAATGTCCCAGGTTCTCCTTTCATAGAATACTTGTTTTTATTAAGACTTAAAAAAAAAAAAAAGAGTTGCTTTAGATTCACAGCAAAATTAAGAGGAAAGTACAGAAATTTCCCATATACCTCCTGTTCCCATATAAGCATAGCTGATACATTTGTTACTATTGATGAACCTACACTGACACATCATAATCACCCAAAGGCCACAGTTTACATGAAAGGTCATTTTTGGTGCTATACATTCCATGAATTTGAACAATCTAAAATAACATGAGTCTTCATTATGGTATCATACAGAGTATTTTCACTGCCTTAAAAATCCTTTGTGGTACATCTATTTATTCCTCCTCTAACCTGTGACAGCCACTGACATTTTTCCTGTCTCTATAGTTTTGCATTTTCCAGAATGTCACATAGTTGATATCATACAGTATGTGGTCTTTTCAGACTGGCTTCTTTCACTTAGCAATATGCATCTAAGATTCATCCATGTTTTTTCATTACTTAATAGCTCATTTCTTGTTACCACTGAACAATATTCCCTTGTCTGAAATTTGTCCATTTACCTACTGAAGGACATCTTTGTTGCTTCCAAGTTTGGGTAATTATGACTAATGCTGCTGTAAACATTCATGGTAGGTTTTGTGTGGGCATAGAGTTTTTGACTCCTTCGGACACATACCGAGGCATGAGATTGCTGGATCATTTGGTTAATGTTTCGTTTTGTTAAGAATCTGCTAAACTGTCTTCCAAAATGGCTGTACCATTTTGCATTCCCACAAGGAATGAGGGTTTCTATTGTTCCACATCCTTGCCAGAATTTGGTATTTTAAGTGTTTTCAGTTTTGGCCATTCTAATACGTGTGTAGTGGTATCTCATTGTTGCTTTAATTTTTACTTTCCTGATGACACAGAATGTAAAGTATCTTTTCCATATGCTTATTGGCCATCCCTGTATCTTCTTTGGTAAAGTGTCTGTTCATATCATTTTTTTTCTGTATTTTAATTGGGCTGTTTTATGTTGAGTTTTAACAGCTCTTAGTCCTTTATTAGATATATCTTTTGCAGATATGGTCTCCTAGTGTATGACTTATCTTCCCATTCCCTTGACACTGTCTTTCCCAGATCAAAAGTTTTTAATTTTAATAAAGTTCAGCTTATCAATATTTATGTCATGGGCTCTATCTGATGGCAAAACTAAGAAGTCATTCAGTTCAGTCAGTTCAGTCACTCAGTCATGTCCAATTCTTTGCGACCTTATGGACTGCAGCACACCAGGCCTCCCTGTCCATCACCAACTCCCAGAGTTTACTCAAATTCATGTCCATTGAGTTGGTAATGCCATCCAACCATCTTATCCTCTGTTGTCTCCTTCTCCTCCCACCTTCAGTCTTTCCCAGCATCAGAGTCTTTTCCAGTGAGTCAACTCTTCGCATGAGGTGGCCAAAGTACTGGAGTTTCAGCTTTAGCATCATTCCTTCCAAAGAACACCCAGGACTGATCTCCTTTGGAATGAACTGGTTGGATCTCCTTGCAGTCCAAGGGACTCTCAAGAGTCTTTTCCAACACCACAGTTCAAAAGCATCAATTCTTTGGCACTCAGCTTTCTTTATGGTCCAGCTCTCACATCCATATATGACTACTGGAGAAACCATAGCTTTGACTAGATGGACCCTTGTAGGCAAAGTAATGTGTCTGCTTTTTAATATGCTGTCTAGGTTGGTAAGAAGTCATTACCACAGTCAAAGTCACCTAGATTTTCTCCAGTGGTATATTTTAGGAGTTTTATAGTTTTGTGTTTTACATTTAGGTCTATGACTCATTTTGAGTTAATTTCTGTGAAGAGTGTAAGGTCTGTGTCTAGATTAGTTCACCTGTGGAAGTCCGATTGTTTAACAGTGGCTCAGTGGTAAAGAATCTGCTTGCAATGCAGGAGACGCAGACGTAGGTTCAATCTCTGAGTTGGGAAGATCTCCTAGAGGAGGGCATGGCAACCCACTCCAATATTCCTCCCTGGAGAATCCCATGGACAGAGGAGCCAGGAAGGCTACAGTCCATAGGGTCGCAAAGAGTCAGACACAACTGAAATGACTGAGCAGGCACATTTGCTGTTTTTTTTTTTTTTCTTTTGTATTTATTTATTTTTTTACACGAACTCCCAAACACTAAATCATCACACTATTTGAAAAAGACAAAGTCAAGAGAAATTAAAAACATAAATTAAAAAATAAAATTAAAAGTACTTGAAAAATATTGGAGAAAAACTACATATACATTTGAACAGAAATGGAGTTTCTAAATAAAACAGGATACCTATATACCATAAAGAGCAGAAAATAGAGAGATTTGACTGTATTAGTCACAAGAAAGTATCCATGATGAACATAAAAATGTTAACAGGTCATAGAAAATCTACAGGAATTTCATGTCATAAATGACAGATAAGAGTTGACATTCGTACTTTACAATATGTTCTTAAAAATTAATAAGAAAAGGAAGTGAAAAAGGAAGTCCTGAAAAAGAAACCAGAAATTCAAGAAAAATGAGGAAGAGGAAGAAGATAGGAGCAGAAAAATATATATATATATTTTTTATTTATATATGGTCTACCAGAGCACTAACATGAAAATGCAAATATAAATAAGGATGAGGCATCTTCCACTTATCAGATTGGCAAGAGATAAAAGGTTTTATAACATCAAGCTCTGGCAAAGTGGCAGGCCCTTTAATTTACTGTTTGTGAGCATATAAATAGATATAATCTTTTGAAATTCAATTTAAAATTAACATTTAATTAACATTTAAAATTTAAGTATCTCTGACTAAGCAGGTTTACATTTATAAATCTTTCCTCATCAGTAAAAAATATATGTTTAAGGTTGTTTATGCAGTTTATTTTGTTTATCCATGGGGAAACAATGAAATAAATTATGCCACAAATGCAGTATTGGAGTACTGGGCTGTCTTGAAAAAGAACTGAGTAGATCTGTTGGTAGTAAGCTAAAAAGATGATCACACTGTTGCTGCTGCTGCTGTTTAGTTGTTCCGTCACGGCTGACTCTTTGTGACCCCGTGGACTGTAGCCTGCCAGGGTACTCTGTCAATGGAATTTTCCAGGCAACAATATTTTGCCATTTCCTCCTCCAGGGGATCCTCCCAACCCAGGAATCGAACCTGCATCTCCTGCATTGTAATGTGGATTCTTTACCATCTGAGCCACCTGGGAAGCTCCGAGGTGATTATAACAGAATGTCAAATCAAAAAAGGTATTTTCAAAGTTATGATTTCACTTTCATAAATGTATGGATATTTTAGAGCATACATAATGCATGGACACATATCACTTGTGCAAAGACAAAGAAAATGCTAAACCCCAAATCCTTATAGCAATTATTCTGGTGAATAGCACTGGGTAGAGGGGCCAGAGGTTTTCATTTTTATTTCTTACTTTGTGAGAACATTGTAGAATTATAGGTTAAGTTTGTGGGGGGGAAGGAAGGCTATTAATTTTCAAACAAAATTTTCTGAAAAGAAAGTACAAAGAGTTTTTGAGATGGACATTTGGACAAAAATGTAACATGTTAATGGAGAAGAGAAAGCAGTGACAACTTTAGAAATAGTAGTAATTTATAGTAAAACATGTACAGGTCCTAAATCTATTATCTAAAATCCTCCAGGCCAGATGTCTTTTAGAATTCAGATTTTTTTTTCCAGATTTTATAAAGTTAATAGAGTGTTTTTATCTGTACTGGGGGAGAGAAGGGAGAAATGAGCAAGTGAAGTAAATGGAGGAGGAACGGGTGGGGGTTGACACAAGAAGAGCCTTGTGTCTGATGCCATCAACTTTCTTTGTAAGTAAAGTGTTGCCCTGAATTGTGAAACAGTTCTCATAAATGGTGACTAATCTGGCAGAACCTTGCAATCTGAGTGAGAAATACTGGAAGCTGCAGTTAGGCACAACTGTGAGAACGTCTGCAGCAATGGACACATGAATGTCTACAGCGGTGGACACATGAATATCTATAGTGGTGGACACAAGAACGTCTACAGTGGTGGGTACATGAAATTATCTGAAACTAAGGTGGTAGAGTTGGAAGTTGAGAGGAAATTGTGAATTTACAGACTTTCATCATATGTTTCATGGCATTACTGTATTACAGAGGTATTGCTATGTTTCATAACAATTCTGATTTGTAATGAAGCGGACAGTGTTTTCTGGTCTTACAATGGTTCTATCTCAATGTTGCATGGAAGTTTCTCATCTTTATTTAGTCTCTGAACTGAAGACAGCTTGGCAGAATTTGCCCAGGAGGCTTGTGTGCAACCCACTCACACCTACGCACCCCAGCGATGCCACTCACAGATGGCCAGTTTCCCCCACAAGCATGATTACATCAATCATCAGTGAATCAAGCCCAGAGATTTTTCTTATGAAACCTTTGTCCTTGCTCAGGAACATACAGTTGGTGAAAGATCTATTACCTCAAACTATCACTCTTGGCTTGACAGAGTTCCTCCAGCAAACAAAGACAATGCTTTTGTCCTAGCTGAGAACATGAACAAAGGGGAAAGTCCTCTAACATAACTCACTCCCTGAGTTCTGAAGGTATTCTACGTGGGGGTTTTATCCCTTATTTTAATATTTTACTTTCAGTTCAGTTCAGTCACTCAGTCGTGTCCGACTCTTTGTGACCCCATGAACCACAGCACGCCAGGCTTCCCTGTCCATCATCAACTCCCAGAGTCCACCCAAACCTTTAGCTTGGCATGTATTCTCACCTGTTGGGGCGGTCTCCTTCAAGTCAACAATAAGAAAGCAATCAATCCTACGCAGTGACCATACACTAAGTCCCTAGGATTACTGCATGTGGAGTGAGGTATCACTGTGCATTACGGAAACTGAGCATGAACTAGGAGCCACATATATAAGTCCTGCTCAAGCCAAGACAAGAAAGAAAGGAACGAGAACTGACATTTCATGAAAAAGGGTCCAAACTCAGCCCTTGGCTCAGTACTGCATTAAGAGGTGACTGGGTGTTTAAAGCTATCTTGGAATAAGATTAGAGGCTGATTAAACAACTTAAATGGAGGAAGTGCAATGCAGACAACGCTTCATTTATTACTCATTCTTTTATAGTCTAGGTATTTCCAGATTCCTAGAATATGCTGTGACTTTTTTCTTCTGCACTGCAGCAAAACAGAAAAAAAGCTCTACTTACAAATAGCATTCAACCATAATAATATTATTTTGTTAGTTTCAGCCCATATTTTAAGAGTCTAGGGTTATAGCTTGCTATTTGCCTTTTATTTCAGGTTTTTTAGTAAACAATTGCATTACCGTGAATGAGAAATGACTAGACCGATGCCACTGTACTTTAGATGTGCTTTGAGACAACTCTCACCATTCAAACTTCTGCCTCTTTAGCTCCACAGGGGGTGTTATAAACCTATCCCGACATGATATGCTTTCTTTTAAAATCTTATAAAGAGGGAAAGAGTGACATCAAAGCCACTTTGCCAAAAACTTAAGTCGTTCTGTAATTTGGACTGATGGCTCAAGGCCTTCTTTGCTTCTCTTCAAGTTTTCTTTACATCTTTATTACAAAACGTCACCATAATATGTCATATTCATAGTCACAGTAACAAGGGCACCTCGAAGGTCTTCGAAAAGAGATAATTAGTAAGAACTCTGGCTGCAAGTTGCAAAACCAATTTGAGCTTGTTTTAGTTAAAAAGGAAGTGGAAATTTACAACAAAATAGAAGGGGATTGTGAAAGCTTATTATAGAATTCCTGGAAATGTGAACAGACTATCCATCAGACATTCTATTTTTGTTTTGGTGGTTCTCTAAACATCTTTGTCCTTTCTTCTCTGCAAATCTTTTTTTTCTGGCTTCCCGTTTTGTGTGACAGATGAGATCAAGTCACAGTTCCCAAGATTATAGCATCTCTCCAAGCGATACTGAACTAGAGTCTGTTAGTCCAAAGTCAAAAATTATGAAGTAGAATTTAACTGTCTTGAGTCAGACGTCTACTTTCTATCCCATCAGCTGTGGTCAGAGAGGTATTATAATCAGAAACCCACCATTGTGAAGGAAAGTGAGAGATGGGAGTTCCCACTTAAGAACATCACTTAATATGCACTCTGGGATGTGTCTACTAAAGCATACTCCTCAGGTCCTCCATAGACAAACATATCCTTCTTAAACATACAGTTCCAGATGCTTTCACATAATGTTGTCGGCAGACTTCTAAGATGGTCCCCAATGATTTTCACCTCCTAATATTCATGTCCTTGTATAATCCTCCCCCTTGGGTATAAGGACTCTCTTCAACTAAGAGAATATGGCAAAGGTGACTGTATGTCATTTCTATGATTATATTACTAAAGATTGTAATTTCAGGATTGTCAGTAGATTCTTTCTATTGTCTTCTTGGTTTGCACACTTCAATAAAGCCAGGTGCTATACCCTAGAGGTCCACTTGAGGGAGGACCTCTGGCCAATAACTAGCAAAGTATTAATTAAGGTTATCAGCCCAGTGACCCATGAGAAACTGAATCCTGCCAACAGTCACATAATCTTGAGAGCACATTCCTCCCCAGTCACGCTTTGAGATGACTATGGTCAGGCGAGGGCTTCCCATGTGCTAGCAGTAAAGAACCTGCCTGCCCACGCAGGAGATACGAGACACAGTTTCAATCCCTGGATTGGGAGGATCCCCTGGAAGAGGGCATGGCAACACACTCCTGTATTCTTGCCTGGAGAACGCTATGGATAGAGGAGCCTGGTAGAGGGCTGCAGTCCATAGGGTCACAGAGAGTCGGACCCAATTGAAGAGACATTGTCTGTCCTAGTAGCAACAGCAACATGATCAGGCAATACCTTTTTTAAAAAATATAAATTTACTTATTTTAATTGGACAGGTAATACCTTGAATGCAGCACATGAGAGATCCCAAAACAAAGGCCCAACTAAGCTGTGCTCACATTCCTAACTCACAGAAGTTATGAGACAATAAATGTGTGTTATTTTAAGTTGTTAAGTTTGGGAGCAACTTGGTACACAGTAATAACTAATGCACATAACATGCTCCCGTCTACAACGGCAAATATGCTCCTCCCCAGTCTTATAAGGTGGCCATCCAAAGTCATGAACTTAGTCTTCATCCAGAGGTAATATATGTATTTGAGCCACTTTGTTCCCAGGTTATAATCCCTGGATGACTTCCATTATACCTCTGATTAATCTTTACTTAGTTCAGGATGATCTCTCTCTAAATGACAAATTTAACAATTGATTTTACAAACACTTATTGAGAACCTATAACTTGCCAAGCACTGTTCTAAGCACCTGGAGTCTTTCAGTAAAGAGAATACATAAAGATTTTTTGCTCTATAATCTTGTATCCCAGCATAGGGAGATGGAAAAAAATGTGAGGCATAATAAATATACATTTTGTTAAGTCTGAGATATAAATTTTTCCCATTTTTAATGACTGTAATATCTGGGTACATATAACAGTTGATGGCATATCATTATTTGATTGGCAGCTTTTTTTCCTACTTAAAATACTGGTATATTTTAAAGTTGCTGATTCTTTGATTTGTTGATTACATAAATTACCTAGTATATTAGAAGATACAGTTTAGGGATTAAATAGTTTAGTCAGGTAAGGGGGATTCAGGTTGGCATAGGTGGGAGGGAGCAGATGGCAATATTAAACAGGATAGTCTGAGAGGACCTTGTCCTAACTTATTAAAAAAAGAAAAAAGTGATACTTGAGCAATGCTTTGGAGGTATGAGGGAGGTAGCTAAGCAGATACTTAAAAAGAAGAGCGTTGCAGCCAGAGAGAACAGCTGTGGAGAGGTCCAGAGGAAGAAACATGCCTGGCATTTTCCACAGTAGCCCACCAGCCTGTAGCTAGAGCACACTTAGCAAGGAGAGATAGAAAGGAAGGTAGTGGATTGATTGGTGTCTATTCAGGTGAGGCTTTAGAGGTGGATGCAAAGACTTTGGGTTTTACTCTGGATAAAGCGAGAAGAGCCACTAAAGGATTTAAGATGAGTGAGAAGATCTTACTTAAGTTTTAAATGCATCACTCCTGGCTACTGTGTTGAGATTAGGCTACACTCAAGCAGAGGTTGTGCAACTGTTTTATCATTTGCATTTCACACTAAAAATATTGTATGTTAGGTTCCTCTTTCTTTTGGTTCATCTCACTCCAGTGTTGGCGGAAAATTTTTAAAAAGTCATATTTCCTTTTCATGGTTTCTGTAACTAGACCTAACTTTTTACTTTGATTATATATATTTTGTTGTAAATAAAGATATTGAGGTTTTGTCTTTTATACATTTATTGAAGTTTTATTTGATATGAGGATAAAAACAACATCTGATTTCTTCCCTTAGCATGTTTTTGTGAATAAAGAAATATGTAGCATAATTATGTAGCATGAACTGCATACTTGTAACAAACATCTCTTTGTGCACTATCTATCTATAGAACTATATGTCAACAAATCTTTAAGAAAGTATAATATCTAATGACTTCTTTCTTGCTAGAGTCCAACATTCATTCCTCTTCTCTAATTTCTCATGATGCAATTAAATTTATGGTCTTACCCACTGTCTATATTCTGAGAACTTCCCAAGAAACCTCTAAATCCAGAATTACATTTTAATTGGCCACCAAATATCTCCATTAGTAAATTTCATAGAAGCCACAAACACAAACATACTGTATTTAGAACTAAATTTAGCATTCTCCATTCATAAACCTACTCCCTTATCCTCAGTTAAGTTCAACTCCTCTCTCTTTTCATCACCAGCACCAGATCTTTTAATAGGTCCTAGTAATGATCCTGTAAGCTGTTATTTTATGTATACATACATATATATATGTATTATTTTATATATGTGTGTGTACATATACATGTTTTTACATTTGTATGTATATATACATATTTTATATACATGTAGATGTCTATTCTTTTATATATGTGTATATAGATACATATTATATACACACACACATATACCCTTCATCCACTATTATGACTTCATTTAGGCCATGAATTTTCCTAGGTAGACAAATTTAAGCATTCTCTCAAAGATATCTAGATTTGATTCCAGCTCTTCCTCTTTCTCATTTGCAAAAACAAAACATAGAAATCTTCAGCCTGGCACCTCATTTGCAAAACAAACATAAAATATCAACTTCATAGAGATTTTCTGAAAATTGCTTCCATTGTGCTTTGTACCTAGCATGAGCTCAATAATAATTGCCATGTAATTATATATACTTATATATAATTACTGCTCTAATAATGTAATTAACTATGTTTTAAATAAAAGTAGATTTGAAATGGTTGCCTTTAGATTGTAGAAATAGGAACGACTTGCTTTACCTTTATCAAATGAACTATCACTTTTTTAACCAAAAAATAAAGTTTTAAAAGTTTCAAACAAATCAGGGCTTGCCCTCAGTTATTAATAAGTTCTTGATCACAAAGAATAAGCTACTAGTGAAAATTTTACTTCCTTAAATAATAATTACATTAAATTTTCTCTCTTTAATGTTTACCATAATAGTTTTAACTTTTGAAAATATAGCTATTAACATAATTTATGGCCAGAATGGTCAGTTACTTGATGAAATATTAATGAGTGTCTACCTCACCGTTGCTGTTAGCCTATATGGATTTTATTGGATACACTGGTACATTTCCTATCCTTGAAGATTTCTCTGGAATTGCACTGGGCGCTGGAGCTGGCTTAAGGAACAGTAGCTCCTCAGATTGCTTGTGACAGGTGAAATGAGGATACATCAAATGCCATAGAGAGGACCAGTGCTGTGTACTGGGTAAGAGTTCAGACTTCTGAGTCTTATGCTCCATATTTAAAATCACAGCTTTACCATCACCAACTGGGAGACTAAAAGCAAAACCACCCACCCTGTTCCTGCATATGTAAAATGGGGTAACAGTACATGATCATAGGGCCATTCTGAAGGTTACAGAAAATGTCAATAAATCTGGAAAGTTTTTATCACATGTGAAAGAAACAGAGAGCAGCAACACATTAACAACTGTGAACTTCTTGTGCAGTAAAAAGAATGCACTCACATCGTTCAACCCAGTGTTTCCCCGAATTGCTTCATCACCCCTTTTCAACAATGCCTTTAAATATTCAAGTATGAGTGTTCCCTAGACTAAAATGTAAAAGTTGCTGTGTAAAAAGAATGAGCTTTGGGGTCCAGAAAGACTAGATATCTAATCCAAGCATGACTGTTTATACTTGTACCTCTCAGCAAACTGAACTTTTCTTATATGTTAATTTTTATTGACTGCAACAGAGACTCACAGAACTTATTCAAGTTTTAAATGGTAGAATACATACATCATTCAGCACAAGGCCTGCTATATAGTACCAGGAAATGTCCTTTCTATTTCATCTTTCCTGGCTTCATTCACTCTTCAAGAAGTATTTAAGGAGAAATGGTAACCATCTTGCAAGAATGCAGTAAAAGGGATCTAAACATTTCATTAGCTAGACTATCTTTCTACCTTTTCACGTCCTTTCCAATTCTGACATGTTGTGAACCAGAAGTAAGGAGGTGGGGAAGTCTGGTGCATAGGCCCCCACACGAGATGCTGAGTCAATGCAAGTTTCTATGCAAGCCTAAACAGGTCACAGAAATTTTGATAACCACTAATTCCTAAATCCTCATCTTACACTCCAATAGTCTTGAAGGGACAGAGACAAGGATTTGCTTTGCTTCTTGCCCTGAGGGTGGTCACAGTTAGGAACTGAGGGTACTTTGTTGACAAAGGTGCTATAGATACAAGCAAACCTGGACGAGGATAAATGTGTCTTTCTGGTCTTTGAATGCTCTTCCTTCCAGAAGGGTAGAGTGCCGGTATCTCACAAGAAAGTAATATCTGGGATAAGTCCTAGCATCTCTGTCCCAGCTCCTTTGCATTTCTTCAGGCTTCCTCTTGCTGCTGATTTCATCTTTCTAGGTCAGCTTCCTCACAGTTACAAGGTGAAGAGTCAAGATTCAGAAGGAGCTTAAGTGAGATATCAAGTTCCTTTGAAGAGATTTGGTTTTAAGTAAAAGGCATCTCTGTCAAAGCAACAAGATGTTTTCACATGGTTCAGCCTAGCTTTCTAGGAAACTAAATTGGGGTTTGGAGTTAATGTTCCCTCTAGCAATGGAGTGTTAAGTGTTAATCCCATATTACTTCAACTTGTGTACATAGCTTTTGCCTTTGGGACTGCACACTGTGGTCTGTGCTTAGTCAAGGATAGAGATCTGGTACTCAGGTACTCTGTTTTTCAGGATCTGTGTTCCTTTTTCATAGGTTTCCAGTACACTATGATGAGAAAAAGGCCTTGAAAGAATGTAACATTTTCCATTAATGACAACTGTGTGGCTTGACGGCTGTTGTTCTTCCTCAAAGTCAGGAAATTGACATAAAAAAATACAAAAATGGGGAAACATGATTATCAAATTTCATAATTCTTTGATTCAGTTTCACTGCTAGATTTTCATTTTCCTGGACCTGTTTGAGTGCCAGTTCTGCAGCAAAATATCTGTCTAACACAAGGCTTTAGAGAACAGATGCAAAAGAGATTAGACTCTGCCTTAAAACAACTTGCCATTTGCATTTGGGGATTGAGACGAGGGAGGATTCACTTATGGTATTGGCCCATTTAATACCCATTTGGTTTCTCTCGAGATTTATTTTCATTTGCTCTGCTCTAGTGCAACCCTTACTATTTCAATAACTGATTAATCTTATTCTCTATTAGGGTGAATCCTGTTTGAAGCACAGTGTGGTCCATCTGCCAATAATAATGCTTAAATAATGCAAATGCTGGCTTTTATCATTATAAAGCCCTTCAATGGACTGATTAATTTCAGAATTGCATTTTATGGATTCTCTCTATACTTTACTCCTACAGATTCAATTTGATAACTCATAGTCCACATCC
>SJYX01000051.1:0-51553 GCA_006410675.1 Oreotragus oreotragus
GTGGTCATGTATGGATGTGAGAGTTGGACTGTGAAGAAAGCTGAGCACCGAAGAATTGATGCTTTTGAACTGTGGCATTGGAGAAGACTCTTGAGAGTCCCTCGGACTGCAAGGAGATCCAACCAGTCCATTCTGAAGGAGATCAACCCTGGGATTTCTTTGGAAGGACTGATGCTAAAGCTGAAACTCCAGTACTTTGGCCACCTCATGAGAAGAGCTGACTCATTGGAAAAGACTCTGATGCTGGGAGGGATTGGGGGCAGGAGGAGAAGGGGACGACTGAGAATGAGATGGCTGAATGGTATCACTGACTTGATGGGCATGAGTCTGAGTGAACTCCAAGAGTTGGTGATGGACAGGGAGGCCTGGCATGCTGCGATTCATGGGGTCGCAAAGAGTCGGACACGACTGAGCAACTGAACTGAACTGAACTAAGGTTCTGAGCATCATGTATTTATTCACATCCAAACATTTTCACATACTTACCAACAGATATTCAAGAAGTGGAAGAGCATGATGAAAATCTGGTGACCTCCATACACTGTAATCATATAATGGATATAAAGAGATGTTCAGTTTCTAAACTCTCAACAGCCAATCCACTAACTGCCCTGAAATGAAGATTTAGGCAAACAAAACATGACTTCTCTAACTCCTCTAAAAACTTAGAATTCTTTTTTTCCATCTTGAACACTTTTTTAGTCTTCTTGAGGCAGAAGAACATGTTAGAGATGCCAGCAACTACACTCGCCATACAAAAGCATTCCCTCATTTTAAAGATGAGACTATTGAGGTTCAGGGAGTAGATAACACAGACCCAAAGGCACGTAGCATCATTCTGTGTTACAATTCCACTGAAATTCCAGGGATCATGCAGATCAGTGACAGGCTGTGTGGGGAATGTCTTTTATATTTTCTGTACCATTCATTCCAGGGCCACAGCAACCCTATGAATCACATATAGTATACTCAAACACTGATATGCACATGAGTCACTTTTCCAAATGACTTTTTGTTCCTTATTGGGTATTTGGTAGTTCAGTGATGCCACAGATATGAGCCAATACCAAGGCCATATATCCTATAACTTACTCAAAGCCATTATATTCTGTTTTCCAAACTATGATTGTTTTAGAATTCCTCCTGTTTATTTTTTAAGACTGCTTGAGACAGTGGAGGCAGCACATTTTTTTTGTTTGTTTGTTTTGCTTTTTAAAGTGTTATTGCTGTATATTTGCTTTACAATCTTGTGTTGGTTTCTGCTCTATAACAAAGTGAATCACCTGTACATATACATATCTGTACATATACATAGCTGTACATATATATCCCCCTCTTTTAGATTTCCTTCCCATCTAGGTCACCACAGGGCACTGAGTAGAGTCCCCTTGCTATATAGTAGGCTTTCACTGGTAATGTATTTTATATGTAGTAATGTCTGTATATGAGTCCCAGTCTTCCAACTCATCCCTCCGCCTTTCCCCCCTTGATGTCTGTACATTTGTTCTCTATGTCTGTCTCTATTTCTACTCCACAATTAGGTTTATCTGTACCATTTCCTCCTGTTCCTTTTAATAATAAATAATAACCACTGTATTTTACTTAAGATCCAGAGTCATGTCAAAATAAAGATTTATTTATTCATCTGTGTGTTTTAGGCATCAATTTCCGTTTAGGAAATTTATGCGTTTATGCATGATTAGGAATACAAACTTGCATAGATCATGGATAGTGAGTGATCTAGGAACTGACTCTCACACAGAACTTAATATGATTTGTCATCTTCTTGCTTGCACACTAAACTTGAAGTCTATGAAATTAAAGAATAAAACCTGTGCATCAGGAAAATGGCACATTTTATACCATACAACTTTCGAATTTCCTTCAAAGAGTGGGAGAGACAAAACCTGGACAGTCAGATGACAAGACCTGCTCTACATCCTTGCAGAGAGAGTTTGGTATGGAGCATGACATTGATCCAGGTTTGGGATAGCAGTCACACTTTCTGGATTCTAACCCTGGTTATTTATGCCCAAACTGCATGGCTTATGGTAAAATGCTTAAAGTCTCTGAATTGAAGTTTCCTTTTCTATAAAAGGGGAATAATAACTGCACCTACTCTGTAGTGGTATTGTGAGGATAAAATGAATAAATGTAGTAAAGAGTTCAGTATTGTTTCTGGCATAAACGTTAGCTATCCTGAGGCTGATGATGAATATATGCAATTAGAAGTTGGGAAATACTAGAAGGCCTAGTAAATGTTCCAGAGACAGGGATAATTTGTGACAGTGCTATTGGAAATTAAGATTTCTTCATATGTCTGTGCCAAGGAAAGCCAGGTTTGTAATGGTATTCTAAATAATGCTTAGACTGCTTCTGCAAAGAATATACAATTTCTGTTTAAGCAGACAACGTCTTCTTTATGTCTCTGTCTTTAGTTCTGATTTACTGTTGAACTGATTAGCTGCAAAAGCAAAAGTATAATTAAATACATGTAAGGGATGTATTATACATATTCACATATATTGTACTGTGTGTGTATGTGTTTAAACTTTTTTTGTTAGGATCATGAACATGAGGTAATGTTTATCACACTAGGGAAACTGGCATGAGGGAACTTATTTTATATTATGTACTGTAAAACACTACTTGGAATATTTAGGCAGCAGATCAGTTTAGTGGAGGACTTCCCTGGTGGCTCAGAGGATAAAGCATCTGCCTGCAATGCAGGAGACCTGGGTTCGATCCCTGGGTTGGGAAGATCCTCTGGAGAAGGAAATGGCAACCCACTCCAGTACCCTTGACTGGAAAATCCCATGGACAGAGGAACGTGGTAGGCTACAGTCCATGAGGTCACAAAAAGTCAGACACGACTGAGCAACTTCACTTTTCACTTTCAGTCTAGTGGAAATTACATGGGTTCTGTAACAACAACAACAAAGTCAAGCCTAATTTCAGAATTTGTTCTGCTTCCTGGGGAATTATTTAACCCTTGTAACCTCTGTTACCTCTTATTTACAAAAAAAAAAAAGGTCCTAAAGTACAATTTTTGAAATAGACAAACAAATAGATGATCAAATGCTAGGTATTCAAGAGGAGTTTTTGTGTGTGTGTATGCTTAGTTGCACCTGACTCTTTGTGACCCCATGGACTCTAGCCTGCCAGGCTCCTCTGTCCATGGAATTCTCCAGGTGAGAATACTGGAGTGGGTTGCCATTTCCTTCTCCAGGGGACCTTTCCAACCCAGGGATGGAACCCACATCTCTTGTGTCTCCTGCATTGGCAGGCAGATTCTTTACCAGTAGCATCACACCTGAATGTCAAAGTCCACCTCTGTGGAGTAAACACACAACAACATGATGTGAAACCACCTGTCTTTGCTTTTCAGTGAACTAATTAACAGTTCAACTTTAGAACACAGATAAAGTGAAAGATCTCCAAACTGGAAGTCAGGAGCCCGAGTTCTTAATTTCGGCTCTGAGCTTTTGTTGGTCCCACGCAGCTATCAACCTCATTGGATAGAAAGAACAAGGTTCAAAACTTGCATGCCAAGGCCCAGCTGGAACAGGTATCTTCAAACTCCCTGCATAATCCTAAGTGAGTTAACATGAACAAAACAGACCTCATCTGCACATCTGTAATAGGAACCAGTGGCCTAAATTATCTTTCAGCACCTTTCCAGCTCTGAAAAGATATGAGTACTAACACTTAAATTTTTAAAATACTTAAGAACAGATCTCACCTCACTTTTATCCCCCTGAACATTGTTTTTTTTTTTTTTTAATGGAGTATAATTGCTTTACAAGATTGAGTTAGTTTCTGCTGTATAAGAAAGTGAATCAGCTGTATGTATACATATATCCCCTCTCTCTTGGAATTCCCCGCCATCCCACTCATCTAGGTCCCCACAGATCACTTAGCTGAGCTCCCTGTGATTTTAAAATGGTATCTCCCGTGGATAGTTGGGAGAAGGTACGAGGGAAGGGGCACCCTTCCGCCCTCCCACTGGTTTCAACTGACACTTGAATTCCAAGTCAGAGGCAGATTTTCCATGAGAAAGGGTTAACTGGCAAAAGCTTATATGAGTTGTGCATCTTTCTAAACCAGACTTTTTTTTTCTGTCTTCAAAAAAAAAAAAAAAAAATGCATGTCCAGTCAGTGCTGTCAGTCACTGCCAGATCTTTTTATGGCTCACTGTCCCTTTTACACTTTCAGCATCATGCATTTTAATTAGGAGCACTTACATCCCGAGCGCCCTCTCCACCTGCCACATAGAAATGAGTGTTAGTGTGTCTCAGAAGACAGTTGTCCTGGTTGATAAGAAACAAACAGACCTCAAAAAATAGGCTGATATTCACAGAATGACTCAAAAGCCCTGAGGATTACAAATGAGGGATTCACTTTTCATGGAGTCGATGCAGACACCTCCATGTCAGTGATTCAGTTTCCCCATACAATACTCTATGATCAGTGTAACCATGAAAGAGTCTTCCTATGTGCCAGTTATACTGTAGATGTGCTATTTTACAGATGGAGGCCCTTATACTTGGAGAAGCCAAGGTGTGTCACCTAAGAAATGCTGATTAAAACACGACTGCCCTTTGTAACTTTGATGGAGTTTCCTCTTTAGCAAATTGTATTTATTGTTTGGGTGGCACTATTAATAAGTGATTGATTTATTAATAAATTAAATGTAACTTTATTAAATTAATAAATGATGATGAAAATCTCTCTGAACTAAAAGGAAAAATGAAAGAATGGTGAAAAAAAAAAAGAACCCAAAGAAAATCACACCATGGAGGAAAAGAAAGGAGGAGGGGAGAAACAAAAGGAAGAAAAAAGAAGAAAAGAAAGAATATAGAACCAAAACCAAAAAAAGAGAAAAAGGAAAATATTGCTGAAGAGCTGTGAGCTAAAAGGAAAGTAACAGAGATGGGACTTCTGTGACAACACAGAGCGAGGCGGCTAGGGGATTTGCTTACAGGCATGTTAAAGATCTCCTAGGCTTCCCAGGCGGTGCTCATGGTAAAGAATCCGACTGCCAATGCAGGAGACATAAGAGATGCGTGTTCAACCCCTTGTTCAGGAAGATCCCCTGCAGGAGGGCATGGCAACCCACTCCAGTATTCTTGCCTGGAGAGTCCCCATGAACAGAGGAGCCTGGCGGGCTTCAGTCCACAGGGTAGTACAAAGTCGCACACAACCGAAGCAACGTAGCACACACGTACGCCTGTAAAAATCTAACCCTTTCACTTACAGAGTATGTGTTACTGTCTCTTTTGATCAGTATGTCAATGTTTTAACTGTATCATCACTTCCTTCCTTGTGGCTTTTAATAATTGTTCTTAAAACAGAAGTGCTTTTGCAGATATGCTCTTCTCACTTGACTATTTAATCCACCTGAAGGTGTCTGTCTGTCTGTTGGATGAGGTGTTCATGGAGATTGAAAGCCAAGAAAGCTCAGAGCGGCACTGACATCTTAGAGCAAATTAACTTACATAATGGCCTTGTCAATCTGCCCTCCCTTCAAATTCAGTTTTGTTGACTGAATTTGATCAGTCTCCATTAGCTTTGCTTTCTTTCTCATGCACCATTCAGGTATCCCAGCTTTCCTCAACTCCCACTGAGTGCTAAGCAATGACGAGTGTCATAAAGAATATCAAGAGCATTTCTACCACCCACAAGACGTATTCAGATTTTAAGGACTGGAAGAACCAAATGGGTCCAATATGGCAGAGAAGTCAAATTCCACTAGACCTTGGGCCTCGGTATATGCTCATTGTAGCATATCAGCAGGCTAAATGACACACAGGGACTTTCCTGGTGGTCCAGTGGTTAAGAATCTGCCTGCCAATGCAGAGGACACGGGTTTAATCTCTGGTCTGGGAACTAGGGAATTAGGGCTTCCCTAGTACTCTTGCCTGGAAAGTCCCGTGGACGGAGGAGCCTGGTGGGCTGCAGTCCATGGGGTCACAAAGAGTCGGACACGACTGAGCGACTTCCCTTTCACTTTTCACTTTCATGCTTTGGAGAAGGAAACGGCAACCCACTCCAGTGTTCTTGCCTGAAGAATCCCAGGGATGGTGGGCTGCTGTCTATGGGGTCACAGAGAGTCAGACACAACTGAAGTGACTTAGCAGCAGCAGCTCAAAAGGTAAAGTGTCTGCCTGCAATGTGGGAGACCTGGGTCCGATCCCTGGGTCAGGAAGATCCCCTGGAGAAGGAAATGGCACCCCACTCCAGTACTCTTGCCTGGAAAATTCCATGGATGGAGGAGCCTGGTAGGTTACAGTCCATGGGATCGCAAAGAGTCAGACACGACTGAGCAACTTCACTGTTCACTGTTCTGGAAACTAAGATCCCACATGCCACAGGGCAACTAAGCCAGTGAGCTGCAACTACTGAAGCCTGTGTGCGCTAGAGTTCACACTCTTCACCAAGAGAAGCCATTGCAACAAGAAGCCCATGCATCTAAACTACAGAGTGGCCCCCACTCACTGCAACTAGAAAAAGCCGGAATGCTGCAGTGAAGACCCAGCACAACCGTAAATAAATAACTATTAAACAAGACAAATAATCTTAGGAACTAGATATCTGCATCCCACCCACACTCATGTGTTGTTTATGTGGTACATCTGTGATAGTGTTAGTCGCTCAGTCATGTCTGACTCTTTGTGACCCCACGGCTGGGGCCTGCCGGGCTCCTCTGTCCGTGGAATTCTCCAGGCAAGAATACTGGAGTGGGTTGCCTTTCCCTTCTCCAGGCTACCTTCCCAACCCCAGGATCAAACCCGGATCTCCTGCACTGCAGGGATATTCTTCACCATCTGAGCCACCAGGGAAGCCCAATATTCACATGTTGAAACCTAGATTCCCAATGTGATATTATTCATAGATATAGACTTTGAGAAGTCATAGATGAGGTATGAGTAGTGCCCTCATGATGGGATGACTGTGTTTATACAAAAAAGAAGAGACTTAAGAGCCCCCCCTCATACACACACACACACACACACACACACCCTGTACCCATAAAAGACCACATGAGCACACAGTGAAATAGGGGCCTTATGCAAGCCAAGAAAAGAACTCTCATCGAAAACTGAAGCTTCCAGCACCCTGATCTCAGGCTTCCCACCTTGCAGAACTTTGAGAAATCAATGATTATATTTTAAGCCACCCAGCCTATGGTATTTTGTTATGGTGGCTTAAGCCTGGACAACAAGTGACATTAAGCAAAAAGATAGGTGGGAATAAAATAGCCAAGGAGCCAGAATGCAAATAAGATTTTCTAAGTGCCAAAGATCTAAATGACTTTAGCTCAGGGGTGGTGATTCCTCTTGAGTTGAGAGAATCAAGGAAACTTCATTGAGGAAGTGAACTGGCAGTATTCTGAAATGTGAGCCTGATGAAACAGACCATCTCCAGCCAAAGGAAGCATGTAAGCTTATTTGGCAGAGGATCTTAATCAAATTGTCCAATTCTGAATGAGTTTTCATGTCTGGCTTAAGTGCAACCCTGAGATAAATCTTAAAAATGAGTTCATGTTCAGCCATGATCAATTAAATATGTCTGCCATGGTTACAGGATTGAAGAGGTCTCTATGTAAACTGCCATATTCAAAGCTTTCAAAGAACTTAGTGAACCAAAGCATGAAGTTTGCTGTTGGTTGAAGAGGTTTTACACAGGAGGTAAAAGAGATTGGTTAGCAAAGCAAATTGGGGGCAGATAAAAAGGGCTGTGGATGTCAGGATGAAGAAATTTCATTCTGTGAGAAAAACATACACTTATGTACTTAATACTCACTTTGTGTGTGTGTGTGTGTGTGTGTGTGTGTGTGTGTGTGTGTGTGTGCGTCAGCCACTCAGTCGCATCTGATTGTGCGACTCCATGGACGGTAGCCCACCAGTCTCCTCTGCCCATGGGATTCTCCAGGCAAGAATACTGGAGTGGGCTGCCATTCTCTTCTCTAGGGGATCTTCCCAACCCAGGGATCAAACCCAGGTATCCTGCACTTTAGGCAGTTTCTTTACGCTCTGAACTGCCAAGAAAGCCCAATACTCACTATGAGAAAATCTAGTGAGACTAACTTCATGGGACTTAAGCCCACAGCTGTTCCATCCGTACGTGTCTGTCTGATCTTTCTCATTTCATAAATATTAACAACTCTTCAATGCACTTTATTTTCTCTACTACAAATAGCTTTGTGTGTAGCCCTTTGTTACATAAGGTGAAATGTAATACCCATGACACATAATGTAAATAACATGTCCTTGATTTTTTCCAGATTTTTTCCAGATTTTTTTGTAGATGTGATAGGACAGGCATCAGATATCTGTAAGATACTGCAGCATGCCCTAAGTAAATAGTCATGGTCGACAGATTTTGGAGGGCCAGAAATAGCAAAGGTTTCTTACAAGAGCTGCCTCATCATCTAGGTGGATCTTGGTGGTTAGGCAAGATTTCTGTGTGTATAAGCTGCAAGGGAGAGTGAAGAGAAAATTCTGGACTGAGAAAGTGAGCAATCGTTCTGGGAAAGGAAAGCAATGGTGCTGCTGTGTGGCTGCCTGATAGGATCCGGCCACACGTTACAGTTGAATTGTCACCTCGCAGTTATACATAGAACCCATGGAGGTCTCTGATCCCCATCACATTTGGTAAACAGTTATACGTACCTGCTATTTGCTAAGGGCTAAACTGTGTATGTGTGGGCTAAGTCACTCAGGCATGTCCGACTCTGGAACCTCTTGGACTGTAGCCTGCCAGTCTCCTCTGTTCATGAAATTTTCCAGGCAAGAATACTGGAGCAGTTTGCCATTTCCCATGCTAGAGGATCTTTCTGACCCAAGGATTAAACCTGCATCTCCAGCACCTCCTGCACTGGCAGGTGGGTTCCTTACCACCAGTGGCACCTGGAAGCACTAACGCAGGCCCTACTAAAGCACAGTATCCCACTCCTGGGCATATACCCAGAGAAAACCACAATTCAAAAAGATAAATGAACCCCAACGTTCATCGCAGCACTGTTTACAATAGCTAACACACGGAGGCAACGTAAATGTCCATCAGCAGAGAAATGGATAAAGAAAATGTGGTGTGTGTGTGTATGCACAAGGGAATATAACTCAGCCGTAAAAATGAATAAACTGTGCCAGTTACAGAGATGTGGCTGGACCTAGAAGCTGTCATACAAAGTGAAATAACTCAGAAAGAGAAACACCAATATCATATAGCTTATATGTGGAATCTAGAAAAACAATACAGATGAACTTTTTTGACAAAGCAGAAATAGAGACACAGATGTAGAGAGCAAACATATGGATACCAAGCTGGGGGTGGGATAAATTTGGAGATTGGGATTGCTGCTGCTGCTAAGTCACTTCAGTCGTGTCCGACTCTGTGTGACCCCATAGATGGCAACCCACTAGGCTCCCCGTCCCTGGGACTCTCCAGGCAAGAGTACTGGAGTGGGTTGCCGTTTCCTTCTCCAATGCATGAAAGTGAAAAGTGAAAGGGAAGTCGCTCAGTAGTGTCCGACTCTCAGCGACCCCATGGACTGCAGCCCACCAGGCTCCTCCGTCCATGGGATTGTCTAGGCAAGAGTACTGGAGTGGGGTGCCATTGCCTTCTCCAGATTGGGATTGACATACTAGTTATTTGATACTATGTGTAAAATAGATAACTAATGAGAACCTAATGTATAGCTCAGGGAACTCTACCAAATGCTCTGTAATGACCTAAATGGGAAGAAAATCCAAAAAAGAGGGAATATATGTATACATATGGCTGATCCACTTGGCTGTACAACAGAAAATAACACAACATTATAAAGCAAATATATTCCAATAAAATAAATTTAAAAAACATAGTCAAAGTAACAACAATTTGTAAATTTCAGAGCACCTATCCTGGAGTGTATAACTCCAAAAAGGAAATTCATTCTATAAAGGCAGAGCGATACCAAGTCCAAAATGTACAGTCAAATAAAAAGCATATTTTCACAATGTTTTCACTCATATTTTCTTTCCTGGGCCACTATGGTATGATATAATGTCTAAGGATAGGATCTCTGAAGCTGCACTAGCTGTGTGATCATGAACAATTTACTTTACCTCCCTGTACCCCACACTTCTGATCTGTGAAATAAGAACAATAAGGTTACCTATGTCGTATGGCTTTATAAGAAGTTAATGAGTGAAAAACCTTTAGAAGAGTGCTATTTTACGTTTGCTATTGTTTGGATTACATTGCAGTTCTCTTTTTAAAATAATCTTATTTATTTAGCTATGTTTGGCTGTGCTGAGTCTTCGTTGTTGAGCCAGCTTTTCTCTAGTTGCGAAGAGCTGGGGCTGCTCTCGAGCTGAAGCGCTCGGGCCCCCTTCCCCACTGTGGCTTCGCACTGTGGAGGACAGGCTCTAGGCACACCGGCTTCCGTAGCAGCAGCACGTGGGCCGAGTAGTGGCTCCCAGGCTCTGAAGCACAGGCTCAGCAGCTGGGGCACACAGGCTTAGTCGCTTCTCCGCATGTGCAGTCTTCCTGGACCAGGGATTGAACCAGTGTCTGCTGCACTGGCAGGCAGATTCTTTACCACTGAGCCACCAGGATAGCCCCTTGCAATGACTTCTTAACTAGTTCTCCCATTGCCTATCTATACTATCTATCTATAGTTATCCAATCTATACTCACGCAACTTCCAGGGCTCTATTCATGCAGGGCTATCACAGAGATGATGTATCTACACCCCACTGGATATTTTCCAACATGAGGTAGGCTTGGCAAATTAATGCCCGAGTTTCTCAGTCTAATAGATAAGGCCCCGTGAACTGGTGCATTGAACTTTCTGAACCCAGGACCCATGATTCTCACCTTGTACTCTCCTATGTGGCCTATGCTCCAACCATGCCTGACTCCTTCGCATCAGGGTTAGGTGACTCCCAAGGTGAGAAGTTTACCAGGACGTTTCCAAGGGTACTCCCTGACTCCTGAGCCGTCACCGTTTCCATCCATGCATCCATTTTGCTGCAGCTCTTGAGAGCTGTCCTTGCACTGAGCTCGTATGTTCACATCATCGCTGCCACTTGACTGAGCTTTTGAGGGCATCTTGTCTCATTCGTCTCTGAATTATCTGCACCTGGTACTGAGTAGCGTAACAGCATGAGAATAATCACACGCTTGCTGAGACTGGGTGGTCATGTACATGTAACCATTCATGTACTTGTTTTCACATTAACGAGACACCAACTTCTAGCGGGTTAATCAAACAAACTAAATACTATTCCTGCTAAGCACTCACGTAATACCTTAGCTCTTAGTGAGAAATGCTCACGATGGAATTTTTAAAGGAAATGGCAAGTCGGATGAGGATGGCTGCTGATCAGGGAGATTTTAGCCCCCACACATAGAGTGTGGGCTCTTGCCTCTCTGTTTGTAAAATCATTATGGAAAATGACAGATAACATGTTAGAGTCAAAATTTCAAGCAAAATAGGAAGAGTTCGATTGCTGTTTCTTGCTTTTGATCTCACACATTTTGGCATAAAGATCATAACACTGTGTGTGTATGTTAACACAGTTTTGTCACATATACTTCATATTATTAGATTTTCACAACAACCCAATGAGAAAGATGAGGCACAGTTTATTTATCTCAAATTGCTGATGAAGAGCCCAAGGTTCAGGGAGGTTAAACAAGGGGTAGTGAAGGCGGTAAGTGGGGAGGGGGGGAAAGACAGGTGAAAGCTCTGTATAGATATCAAAGTGACATTGACAAAAGGCCACTAGAATAAATTAGCATTCCCATCTTGACTGACTCAATTGACAGGGACAAACTCACAGGCAGGTAGAAAAGAGAACAGGAGGGTCATGTTACAATATATCAGGAAATGACTACCGCAAGGTCTTTTTAAAAAGACAAACACATCAAAACAACAATAGAACAATACAGGCGTACCTCAGAGTTATGCAAGTTGGGTTTCAGACCACCTCAATAAAATGAATATCACAGTAAAACAAGTCACATGATTTTTTTATTCCCTAGTGCATATTAAAGTTATGTTTATACTATACTATATTCTGTGTGCAATAATATCATTACTTCTGAAAAAAATGGATATCCTTTAATTTAGAAATACTAAAAAATACAAAAAAAATACAAAATAAATAAATACCAAAAAAACCCACAGTGCAGTTGACACAAACTTTCAATTTCTTTCTTTTTTCTTTTTTTTTTTGAGGGCTACACTGTGCAGCATGTGGGATCTTAGCTCTGCAAATAGGGATCAAACCCACATTCCCTGCATTGGAAGCTTGGAATCTTAATCACAAGACTATCACGGAAGTCCCACAAGCCTTCAGTTTTTAAAAAATGCAGCATCTGTAATGCACATAAAGTGAAGTACAATCCAATGAGGTATGCCTATACTATTTTACTTCTTAAAAGCGCTGCACCTCATAAGTAATAAGGCCCAGAACGTGTCCCAGATTTCCTGACTCCAAACTTGTGAAATCCTAAAATGATTTCTAGACTTCACATCTGGCCCTGGAAAGAGATGTGTGGTTTAAACATTCCCATAGGCGTTCCCAAAATACCAAGGACTTGGGCATAAGATGTAAGCTCAAGGATCAAAGGTCACCAGACGTGTTTAGCATTTATTTTCTTTTCTACTTTTCCAGTTTCTCTTTTTTTCTCTTTTTGTCTCTCCACTTTTCTTTGTAAATTTTTTCCCCCCTCTTACACAGTAGAGTGCTAGTCAGTAATTCAAACAAAAGGAAAACATAAATGGTACTTCAGTATTAAGTCCTGGGGGACTTGAGTGATTTATATTCTCTTTCTTCTGCAATATTTGCTGTAAAGCTACTGAAGGTAATATTTAGAGGAAGTGGATATTCTGCCACAATTTCACCTCTTAATCCTTAGAGCATTTCCTTGATATCTATCAGCAGTTCATAAAGACTTTAACACTTTATGAGCAATATATTGACTTCCCTTTACAACGGCAAGGAAAAAAATAAAAATAAACTCTCATTGAAGAAGTCTAAAGTGTCTCCCTAAATGAAATTGGGTGATAAACCAAATAAAATAGGCACCAAAAAATGGAAGGTTTTCGTTTGTTTTCACTCACTCTGCTCCAAATCTGTATGCGGGGAAGATTTATTTGATTTATTTAGTTGAATCTTTCCAGACGAAAAGAAAATACAGTGTGATTTTCATCAGCCCATGTCAAGGATGTTAACTGAAGGTGATGATTATTTTTTCCAAATAGCAGTGGGGGAAGCTGGGACAGAGACAATAGTATAATATAGTTTGCACCTGGAGACTAAGAGCATTTCTGCAAAGTCCACTGGAATAGGTTATACTGTCTCAATTCTTTGTAACTCCCAGACTTGACATTTATATTTTTAATAGCTGATTTTATAGGAAATCAAAATAGAGAAATTTGAAACATTTGGTATTGAGTAAAAACTCAGGAATAATACTTCCAAGTATTACTTCCAAGTTTAAGGGGACTTGATTTTTTTTCCCCCTCTTACACAGTAGAGTGCTAGTCAGTAATTCAAACAAAAGGAAAACATAAATGGTACTTCAGTATTAAGTCCTGGGGGACTTGAGTGATTTATATTCTCTTTCTTCTGCAATATTTGCTGTAAAGCTACTGAAGGTAATATTTAGAGGAAGTGGATATTCTGCCACAATTTCACCTCTTAATCCTTAGAGCATTTCCTTGATATCTATCAGCAGTTCATAAAGACTTTAACACTTTATGAGCAATATATTGACTTCCCTTTACAACGGCAAGGAAAAAAATAAAAATAAACTCTCATTGAAGAAGTCTAAAGTGTCTCCCTAAATGAAATTGGGTGATAAACCAAATAAAATAGGCACCAAAAAATGGAAGGTTTTCGTTTGTTTTCACTCACTCTGCTCCAAATCTGTATGCGGGGAAGATTTATTTGATTTATTTAGTTGAAAGTTTCCAGACGAAAAGAAAATACAGTGTGATTTTCATCAGCCCATGTCAAGGATGTTAACTGAAGGTGATGATTATTTTTTCCAAATAGCAGTGGGGGAAGCTGGGACAGAGACAATAGTATAATATAGTTTGCACCTGGAGACTAAGAGCATTTCTGCAAAGTCCACTGGAATAGGTTATACTGTCTCAATTCTTTGTAACTCCCAGACTTGACATTTATATTTTTAATAGCTGATTTTATAGGAAATCAAAATAGAGAAATTTGAAACATTTGGTATTGAGTAAAAACTCAGGAATAATACTTCCAAGTATTACTTCCAAGTTTAAGGGGACTTGATAATAGTGCTTTGAAAGGATGCTAATATAATGTATATGTCTTTTTGACCCAAGCTGAAGTCATTTAGGGGTCTTCCCAGGTTTTGCTAGTAGTATAGAACCCACCTGCCAATACAGGAGACATCAGAGATACAGGTTTGATCCCTGGGTAGGGAAGATCCCCTGAAGATGGTCATCTATGCAGTTTTGTGTTGGGTTTTTCTAAATGTCTGTGTACCATCTATGTGATATAATTTTTAATCAACTCACTTTAATAAAGTAAATATTTGCTTTAAAGGGGAACTGTACATCCATATCTAAAAAATAATAAAGGTGTTTTCACTCACTGTAAAAACAAGGTAAACTTAGAAATCAAATGAATGAATGCAGCACAATGTCCTTACAGTCTAACAAAGCACTTGGAAACAGCTTAAGGCTCTGAGCCTGAGGGCAACATTCTGCTTGTTAGAGAGATCTCCAATGGCAGGGAGCTGAGATGTTCTCTTTTGACATACTCAGAGAACTAAAAGAGAACCGGAAAGCAAGCAACTCTCTTACCTTGTGATTCAGTGGTGTTTACTTTACACGCTTGTGTCCCATCAGAGATCACCACAGGAGTACACCACCTGCAGTCTGACAAATGCTGGGGTCCCCTAACCAGTTTGGGCTGGACTGCCAGTGGTGGGATTCATTCCTGAGTCTCACGTTCTTTAACTGTGGAATGCGTCTCTGGGTCACATGTCTCTCTGAACAGCTATGAGAGTTATCTGGGTCATGTGTCTCTCTGAAGAGCTATGAGGATTAAATGAAATACTATCCTATACTGTAAAAAATAACCCAACATACCTGCTGGTTACTCAATTAATTCTCGTTACCACCAACCCTCAACATATTTTGTCCTTTCATTCTATCTATTCTACAAACATGAAAACTTCATCTCTTCCAAGCCCCTGTCCTCACTCTCTGCATATCCTTCCTTCTTACAGAAATCTTCTTTAACTTATGTAATTCACTCCACATTTTAGGTAGAACACTCTGAGGCTTTCTGAGGAAATCGCACCCAATATTCTGGCAGACTCCACAAGTATATCTGCTTGTTCTGTTAAAAGCTACACTGGAAAAATAAACAGATAAGTGAAGAAAGCATCATTAATGAAATACAGATGAATCATACCTGGGTAGGGGGAAGTGGCAAGATTTTGAGAGGAATAAGATTCTGTTCATAAATGAGACTTGGAGTGGAAGATCTAGGGGAAAGATAAGTTCCTCTTCTTAAGGCAAAAATAACTTTAAAGTCCCATTAGGTTCTTTTAAAAAGGCTTCTTGAACAGCAAATATCTTCTCCAAACACTTCATTGATTTAAGTGTAAATTAATCAGAAATGCATGGATTCCATCTCCCTTAGAGTACGCATGGATTCGTACATCCAGATGCAAAATACCTTTCCTGTTTTCCATCAGTTCAGCATTTGAAAGGGTACTTTAAGTGCTCAAGACTGACTCAGAATTGCTAAGCCTTGCCCTTGATGCTTGCAAAGCATGAGAAGTAGTGAGGTTTCTTTGGTCCTCTCTGTGAATACTAAAAGACCATACTTTGTTAGAATTTCCAATAGAAAAGATGTAATTGCACCTTGATAATCTTTCTCTGCTGTAGCATGGCACAGCAAAAATAGCCCAGTGAGTTCAAAGATCTCGTATTGGGTTCCCGGATTCAACTCTGACTGGATGTTTCCGGTTTCCTCATCTGAAAAATGGGGCTTCTGGACAGGATCGATTTATCGTGCAGCTTGCTGTGGGATAGATATGAGGTGATAAATCAACAAAAATTTATGGTGCATCATTTCTGTGCTACTGGGGATTCAAAGATAAATGAACAAAATATTTCCCTCTGGTCTTTGAGGAAATGTCTAGCTCTGGAGGAAGAAAGCACTCTGAGAATCTATTTTAGAGTGCTATCTTGGGGATGGCATGACATGCACAAGAGTCTACAGGCTACAGAGACAGATGAAGAGGGTGCTTTTCTTCTAAAATGGGAACTTACTTTGTAAACACTCACTCAGGTGCCAAATTATGAAGCATTAAGGAGCAAATGGATCCTTATCAATGGGCTTCCTCCCTGGTGGCTCAGATGGCAAAGAATCTGCCTGCTATGTGGGAGACCTGGGTTCAATCCCTGGGTTGGGAAGATCCCCTGGAGGAGGACAAGGCAATCCACTCCAGTATTCTTTCCTGGAGAATCTCCATGGACAGAGGAGCCTGGCAGGCTACAGACAATGGGGTAGCAATCCCAAATGGTGATTTGAACAAGAGTAGTAGTTAATACGGAGAAGGCAATGGCACCTCACTCCAGTACTCTTTCCTGGAAAATCCCATGGATGGAGGAGCCTGGTGGGCTGCAGGCCATGGGNTCCATGGACAGAGGAGCCTGGCAGGCTACAGACAATGGGGTAGCAATCCCAAATGGTGATTTGAACAAGAGTAGTAGTTAATACGGAGAAGGCAATGGCACCTCACTCCAGTACTCTTTCCTGGAAAATCCCATGGATGGAGGAGCCTGGTGGGCTGCAGGCCATGGGGTCGCTAAGAGTCGGACACGACTGAGCGACTTCTCTTTCACTTTTCACTTTCATGCATTGGAGAAGGAAACGGCAACCCACTCCAGTGTTCTTGCCTGGAGAATCCCAGGGACGGGGGAGCCTGGTGGGCTGCCGTCTATGGGGTTGCACAGAGTCGGACATGACTGAAGTGACTTAGCAGCAGCAGCAGCAGCAGCAGCAGCAGCAGTTAATACTCCAGGAGATAATGAAGGACAGGGAAGCATGGCCTGCTGCGGTCCATGGAGTTGCAAAGAGTCAGACACAGTTTAGCAAATGTCACAACTCTTTGTGACCCCATGGACTGCAGCATGCCACACTTCCTTGTCCTTCACTATCTCCTGGAGTATTAACTACTACTCTTGTGCAACTTGCCATTTGGGATCTGAATTGTTTCCTGATGTTCACAGTTGTGTCAGTTCATTGAATTTTTACTTTTTTTCAATTGTTCAGACTTTTAGTCTAGCTTCACTGTTTTATTTCTGTTCTAAGAGACTGAGTTTCCTGGTTGTGTTTTTTTTCCCTTTGTGTTGGGATCCTCTTTCCTCCCTCTCTCTTTTCCAGTGAAATCTGTTATCCTCATTGAGCTCCCCACACCAATCTGCTGGGCCATCTGATTTTTTCTAATTCCAAATCTGGGTGTATTTCTCGCCAACTGGTGACTATAATCCCGTAGTTATCTTTGCAGTCATATTCACTTGTTTCTCATCTTAAATAATATAATTCCTGACCATCAACTGTGCATCAGGCTTTGGACTAGGTTGGGAATACCCAGATATAGATAATATAGTCCTTGCTTCTCAAAGAGCTCAGAATCAATCTAGTAAAGGTGGTAGGCAAATAAATATTACAGGACAGAACAGTGCCTTCAGCCTCAAACTGCAAATACGTGCAAGGAGCAGCAGAGGTACCTAAGTGGTGACGTGAGTGAAGATTTAGAGTTTAAGTGATACCTGTGCTCCATCTGGGCAGATAAGATGGCCACTAATCACGGATAGGTATCCTAAGAGAGGGAGAATGTCATTTCTCTATACTCAGAGTCTGTTCAACAAGCAGACGCTAATTGCGTTCCCAGAGTATACAGCCAAGCCTAGTGGCATTTCCAAGGAATGTCTACCGGGGGGCTTAGGAGCCTTTATAATTACCAGCAGCATCATAACAATGCATTTCCAAAAAGGTGCACAATCTGTATGTAAAAAATCAGTGTTCTTGCTATGCAAATTCAGATTCCAGACAAGTGCCCAGAAGAGCCAGACTCCCTTATTCAGGCCTAATTCAGGGATTTCTGTCCAGATTTCTTCCCCTGAGACCTACCCATTCATAAAGCTGGTCAGCCTCTAATCTCCAAGGTTGATGACTTCCAAATAACTGGATAAATGAAAACCCCCCTGCGTAGTTCATTCACAGGGAAATGAGTACGGGGCTGACCCACTGTTTACAGGGTGCTTTTCTGAAGCTCTCAACTGGCCAAATATTCTGAAATTAGTATGAAACCTAGTGGCTTTTTTTTTCTTTTCTGGCTTCAACATGTGGCATGCGGTATCTTAGCTCCCTGAGCAGGGATTGAACCCAAGTTCCCTGCACTTGAAGCACAAAGATTTAACCACTATGCCACGAGGGAATTCTCTTCCTGTCTGTAAATTCTAGCACCCTCCTGATAGAAAATAGATACTGGTACTTTTTTCAACAGAGAAGTCAGAAAGTTTGTCTTCTCTATGGACCTTGGCACTGAGCCTTCCCTTTCTCTCTTTTATGCCTCAAGATCCCATAATTTAGATCGCTAAATGCAAAATATCAATCCATATTTTTTTTACTAGATCATAAGATTGAGACAGGCCTCCTTTTAACATTAGCTGCTTTACTAATCAAAGTGGAGTTCAGGGAAGACAAAATAAGGAAAACACACACACACACACACACAATTTTAATTCTCAAAAAGAAATACAGTTGTGTGTATAGTGTATAAATTGTTTAGAAAATGATAGTTTGGAGAAAAATGAAATCTTGTCTGCCTAGAGCTCAGATGTGTTGGAAAACAGAGAATGATAGCATTCAAAGGTCTGACTGAACGCCCTGTGTAGCCAGGAGACAGGATTACACAGTGAAAAGGAGCGATCTAACTATAGGGATCTCAGAAGAATCTGTTTTCTGGCTATCTGCTTTTATAGGCAGACTCACTTGAGAGGAAACTAACATATATATTAAAAACCAGACTTTTTTCTTTCACTGCATCTGTTAATTGAACAACCTTGTGAGGTCAGCATTCCATAAAGCATATAATACTCGCTTGTTGTTGTGTTCATTTGTGATGTCATGTCCAACTCTGTGACCCCAGGGACTGCACCATGCCAGGCTTTCCTGTCTTTTACCATCTCCGGGGGATTTCTCAAATTCACATCCATTGAGCTGATAATGCTATCTTATCATCTGCTGCCCTCTTCTCCTTTTGCCTTCAACCTTTCCCAGCCATCAGGGTCTTTCCCAATGAGTTGTCTCTTCACATCAGGTGGCCAAAGTACTGGAGCTTCAGGTTTGATCCTAAAAGAAATAAAACCTTATACACAAAGGCAAATGAGACTCAGAAAGGTTATCAAACCTTAATTAACCAGTTAGCTGTCTGATTTACAGCACCAATACTGTGACAATTGACCATAGGTATACGACCCCAGAAACATCTATATATCTTGCTTTTTCTTTCAGGTGTCACACCTCCTATGCCCCCAGATCCAGGAGTTAACATTTTCAAAGGACCAAGAAACATTTAGTTTGGCTGGTTCACAAAGGACAAAGAGACTGTGCTATAAAGTGATGGTAAAAAGGTGAGCAAAAGTCTAATTGGAATTTAGAGAAGAAAATATATTTCCCTTGACAATTTCTTCATCTAAAAAATCAGGAGGTTATTGTAGAGAATAAATGAGATAACCTATGCCAATCACTCCCGATAGTGCCTAGCAAGATATTAAACATTCAATAGAAAGAATACCCACTACAAATGCTAATGTTGTTTATTATCACTATCTGTTCCAGAAAAGTGACATTATGCCTTACGTAGTGGCGGTAGGAGGGCTTTGGACAACCAGCAAACAACCTGGTGTAAAATGTGGGGTTCTCTGCTCAGGCACAATGAAATCATTTAGGGAAGAAACCTAGAATATCCTTATGCAAAAAAGAAAAGTGAGAAAAAATTCAACAGCCTTCATGCATTTGCTTTTCTCTGCTTTCAGAGAATGCAGGAGTCGAGTCTTACATGTCTCCATTTAAAATGAGTTTTTTCTGTCTGGGTTTTCTACCAGAAGATACCAGAGAAACTTTTAGGGTACATCAGAAACATCAGAACACATGAGAGCACAGTTATTATTATTTCTTTCTTATGCTGTTATCGTCCTCTGATTCCACAATAATTCTCACTCCAAAAATCTACTGCACACACGATCTGCTTTGAAGGAGCCTCTGGGGCTACATTAGTGAACCAAACTCCAGGGTACTGAAATAATTCAACCAAGACAAGACATATTATTAGACTGAGCAGATACTAGGAGGAAAGAGTAAATGTAATCTCACCAGAAAATGTCAGTAGACTCTTTCTAGTCTGTGTTAATTTGGGTCTAAACTCTGTTTTGCTGTTTTTTGTGTGTTTCTTCCCCAGTCTTCTGACTTTATATCTGGAAGACTAATCAAGTTACTAGCCTAATGATTTTTCCCTGGGCCATATTTTCAGGGACAAATGACAACCTAATGTATTCTTTAAAAGGATGTTTGGATCCAGTGACCTGGGATCTGGCCAGGGCTTTTTCTAAGAGCATGGCTATGTATCTTCAGGCTTAGGAGTCAGAAGACTTATCCAATTTTTTTCTTCCTATGAAATGAAGAGGTTGTACTAGACTATCTCTAAGGGCCCTTTTCGTTCTAAAAGCTTGTAACTCTATAAAATGGAGGAACTAATGTACCTTCTTCTCACCTCACAAGACTATTTCAAGGATCAAGTAAGAAAGCCAACATGTTCAGGAACATACGAAGGGCTATGCATATCTAAATAGTAATAGCGCAAGAGCGCCTTTGCCTGGGACCCCAGTACTGAGGAGCTCAATGGGACCTTGAATACATTTGGTTTCATTATTTTCAAATGGTCTTCAGAATGATGTTTGTTATGTTGAATCAGAATCACCAGGTTTGCTTTTTGAAAATATACATTCCCCTTGGAGACTTTGATTTAGTTGGTTAACCATGGAATCTGGGATCTATATTTTCAAAACCACATGCAATTAATTAAGGATTCTGATTCTTCTCAGGAATACATAATGCTTAGTTCATCTTGTATTGTGCTGTATAGGTCCCTTCTGTGGTGAGGGAAAGTATAGTGTTGCAGTGTTTTGAAAGTAGCTGGTAATAGTTACTAGTACTTCAATATGGAAAGGTAGTCCTAGATCATACTTAATGTTGGAAACCCTTAGTTTGAATTGATTCCTTAACTTAGTAACTGAGTAATCTTGAGCAAATCACTTCATGTCTCTGAGCCTCAGTTTCCTCAGACTTTAAAGGATACCAACAATATCCTCTCCATTCATAGTGCCTTAATAATTAAAGGAAGACTGCAGGTAAAAGAGCTAATGGAGTATGTTACAATGCTAGCTCGCTTCCTTCTTTTCCTACCTGGTAAAATATCATAGCTATAAGGGTATTGGTAAAACAAAGTGATGTATAATAATCATATTATTAGTAAATAAAATCTCAAGTTGCATAACAGGTGTTTAGACACCCCACCATCTGAACAGATGCCAATACACAAGTCTGTTTACAGATGTCTGCTTCTCTCTCTGAGGCTAAGTGTTGAGTGGGTGGTGTTTGGGTGAGTAGAACTACCTTCTGTTATTGTTAGCTTGTTTTAAAATTTAAGGAGACATGCCCAAATGTATGTCTTGTAGGAATTTTGCCTTACTATTTAGCTATATTTATTCAGACACAGTGTTTGCAAAAGCAAGTACATTTTTCTTCTCCAAATATTCTTCCCCATCTCCTACCATTCTGAGTCTCCTGAGCAAAGCCACTATTTACAAGAGAGTTGTTTTAATGACATGTTTGTGAAAATACAGATCCAGATCACAGTTTCCCTCTGGACCACCGAACAGAATTTGAAACCCTGTTAGTAGAGGGAAGATGAAAAGACGGGTTCAACTGTATATCAAATTGTATCTGAGGAGCTGAAATTGTTTTATAAACCTCAATTAGGCCTCATACCACCCCCCTGAGGCAAGAAAGAAGTATTATGCACTTTTATGGAGACACAAACTGAAAAACCCACGGAGAGGTTAATCAATTTGCATCAGATGTCTTATAGCCAGGCTGCAGTGAGTTAGGAACAAAATGGAATTTCTTCCTAGGGAGCAACTTACCTTCTTTTATTTGCCTGATTACTAGAGTGTATGAAACTTCCGGAAAATTATGATGAATGTTCAAAAGAAACCCCTGAGAAAGGATTAGCATTTGTTTCTCAGTTTAGTAAATGAGTGATTTGTTTTTCATGCAAAAGCAAAGCACCTCTTTTGTTTTGCCAAACACTTATGTGGAAATGACCCCTTTGAGGAAGGAGAAAAAAGAAAAGCGGAGCAATTCAGGAATTAGGGCAGCGATTGGTAGAATATTTCTTCTCTCCACCTTCCTCTATATAGCAACCTAAGCAGATATTGCACGCTAGAGGGCGCTTGAGGTGGGAAAAAAAACCCCAACGACATCGCTTAGACAGGGACAGTTGTCTGTTCAGGCAGGAAGGAGATAGCCAACTGAAAGCCTGTGCAATTTTTTTTCCTCTAGGGAGCATGACTTTGATAAACGAACGAGCAAACAAAGAATGTTTAGATAGTTTTATGCAGCTTTGACTAATAATGAAATCATGTTCATATTCTCAATAATGTAATTCCTTTTCAACTTCTTGGGACATTTGTCAAATACATATGTAGTAGTGTCTTGTCCAGTAACTAACTTGATGACAAGTAACCAGAATGATAAACCCCATTTTAGACACAATAAGTAATGAAGTGATGCTGATGTGCCTTCCCCTTCTTACATTTGTATTCCTTTATACATGTGTACTAATACATTAGTATAAGTGTGCATATTCCAAATGATGATCATCTTCTAAATCAGACTTAAGATCAATTAAATTTAATAGGGGCGTCCCTGATGGCTCAGAGGATAAAGCACCTACCTGCAGTGCAGGAGACTCAGGTTCAATCCTCCGGTTGGGAAGATCCCCTGGAGAAGGAAATGGCAACCCGCTCCAGTATTCTTGCCTAGAGAATCCCATGGACAGANATTTAATAGGGGCGTCCCTGATGGCTCAGAGGATAAAGCACCTACCTGCAGTGCAGGAGACTCAGGTTCAATCCTCCGGTTGGGAAGATCCCCTGGAGAAGGAAATGGCAACCCGCTCCAGTATTCTTGCCTAGAGAATCCCATGGACAGAGGAGCCTGGAGGGCTATAGTCCACGGGGTCGCAAAGAGTCAGACAGGACTGAGCGACTTCACTTTCTTTCACTTTCACTTTCTTTAATAGCCAAAACAATCTGATATACCAAATTAATTGTATCTGGGGGCTAATAGTGTGGGGTAGGGGATTTTGGAAGGAAAACTCCCTCCATTTCTCTTCTTTATAGAGCATGGTGTGAATCATTTTTACTTTGTTCTTCTTGGTTCTCATGTTAAACAGGAGGGGTCTGGAATCTTAATCTAGCTGCTGTTCACTTTCAGGAAAACTAAAAACCAAAATCCACAATGAAACAACAAATGAAAATGTGTGTAGTCCACCAAACCTGGGTTGGCTTATTTGATAGTTTTGTACCAGTCCCTCTGCCCCCCCCCCCACTAGTCAGTTTCTGTTTAAAAGCCGAAATGGAGCTTATCTCTTTTCTAACACCTGGGATGATGCGAGATAATGCCATTTCAAAAAATTTCTCCAAAATACTCTCAGCACAGATGTAGTTTTCAGAAAGTGTTTATACCTTCATTTACTGAAAATATAATAGCAAGTTCAAGATTAGTAGTTACAGTCAATATTAAGAGATCCAGGTCTAATTTCAGGATAGCCAAAACCAGCAGCCAAGAAATGTAGAGCATCACATCTCTGAATACAGTCCAGTGATGACTGTACCCCAAGAAACCATAATCACTTAAAACAGTTTTCCTAAACTTTCCATTCTTATGACTTAGGCTCAAATATTGGTAGTCAAACTAAAATTTCAAAAAAAATTATTTTTTACCTAATGGCACAGTTGTTATATCTTTTTAATATTATATATATATATATATATATGTAATATGTTTCTCAGGAAAGTACACTACTGAGAATAAAATATGCACCCTCTCCAAAAAAAAAAGACACGGTCATCTTCACATTTTTAGTTGGAATTCCATAAGATGAAATGTGAGAAAAGTTCTCTGAATTCCTAGAAAATATCACATACTAATTGGTGTAATTTTTTACCTTCTTCATATTTCACATTCTTCAGCTTTTTATTTTAAATCTTATTTTGAAATACCCTTGGTAGGTATCACATTGCAAAATCCTTTCATTCATGGAATCCGCACTCCTCAGCCTTACCTTTAAGAGGTATCCCATGAATGAATTACTTAGTTAATCTAAATTTAAAAGCAATCCAATAAATCTGAAAGCTCTCAGTAATCATACCACGATAAACACATTTTAAAGATAATTTTTGTTTTTTTTTCTTTATCATGTACTGAAGAAGGAAAAGATGAAAAGTTTGAATTTTATCTCCAGCAGTAACAGATATGTCCCATTCTGCCATTTCCTGCTCCAGCTGTAGAAGCTGGAGTCTTCCTATCTCTCCCTCCCACTGCCGGTGGGGGCAGACGAGGCCATCAGATTCCTCCCCCCTCCAACTAATCAGTCCCTTGGTTAACTGTCATTTTTACTCAGAATTAGAAGAAAAGTCCCATTCCTCATGAAAAACAAAAGTGCCTTTTACTGGATGGTATTACCCTCCAGCTCATTCAACTGCAGAGACTCCTGTGCAGAACTGTCTGCCTGTCACTGAAACACAGGCTGCAGACATTCTGCCTCTTCCTACACTAGCATCAGTCAGCCAGGGTTATTCTGAATGCTCTCCTCCCTCTCCTGTTCCCCCAACAGCCACTGCTTCTCTGATTATACTGTTGCCCTAGCAGATAACTCCTCACCCTTCCTCCCCCAGAATACTCCAGGACACATGCAATTTTAGTGGCCATCCTACAAAGCCTGTGTTACACTCCTTTTCCTGCTAGAAGGCTGTCACTCTGAAGAGGACGTTGAAAGAAAACTATCTTAAGAAGTTAGCTTCTCACCATTGTGACATTACACTGCATCCTATTAAGAGGGGGTGGAATTGTTAAAGAGGCAAATGCCTTGTCTTTCAGCCTCCTTGATTATTTTAGAAATATCCTTATAGGGCTTTTTAACATTATCCTAATCCTCTTTCACACTGCTTAATCATCCTGGCCTCTCCTAAGAATCAAGAGAAAATTAATAAGAAATTCCTACAGCAGTGCTTTGAGTAGAGATTATCAATATATATAGAGAGGGGGCTACCTTGAAATCTGCTAAGTCACTTCAGTCGTGTCTGACTCTGTGTGACCCCATAGACGGCAGCCCACCAGGCTCCCCCATCCCTGGGATTCTCCAGGCAAGAACACTGGAGTGGGTTGCCATTTCCTTCTCCAATGCATGAAAGAGAAAAGTGAAAGTGAAGTCGCTCAGTCTGTCCGACTGTTAGCGACCCCATGGACTGCAGGCCACCAGGCTCCTCCGTCCATTGGATTTTCCAGGCAAGAGTACTGGGGTGGGGTGCCATTGCCTTTACCTTGAAATCTAGATGGCCCAAAGTCAGCTAGGACAGTGTATTTAACTGCTCTGAGAATAAATATGGATAAGGTGAGTCAGGATAAACTCATTCTAACCCAAGGTAACTAAAGTCAATGGTTTCTGACTTTCTTCACTTTGTCATTAAAATAGTTTTATTTCACCATTAAGAAGATGAGATTTGAAAATACTGTATAGCTCTACCACTCTAGCTTGCCTTTGAGGTGACTTTGTTTACTAGGAACAATTCCCAGATTCAGTAATACATAGCCTTTGCTTTAATTCTCATTGATGTAAGAAGGTACCCTAAGGAAAGGTTCAGAGCATTTGTTCAAAGTGAAAATGCATGTCTGAAAATTAAGCATTGTCCAAGATGTGATCTATTTATCTATCCAATTGGGACTGTCCGGTCCCGCCGCAGTTATAATATGACTGAGGCATGACTACTGTTCTTTTTCCCAAGACAAAATTAGCCAATTTCTGAATACCCTGTGAACAGAGTCCGAGATGAGATCAGTTGCTTAGTGACTGTCTCGTGGGAAAATACCCTCCTGCCTCGCTTCACTTCTCCCTGCTCTGAAATAATTCAGTTTCTTCCCTAAATCACCTAGAATGTGAAACAGATACTAGACCTATAGTCAGCATCCTTTTCAACATCTACAATGGGATGGTAGATGCAACAGACACAAAAAAAGTCAAAACTGCGTAAATATTATAAGCATATTGTGTCTATGTTCTCATTCTCCTCACTCTAATTAGTTGAAGTCAGACAGTACAAGCTTTACGGACCCCGTCTGGTTCTCCATACCCTTTCTTTCTTCTTCCATTCCTGAGTTTGTTCCCTGGTAGTAAAACCCTTCCGCAAAGTTCAGCCTTAGTGCACAGAGAATGGACTAAGTGTTCTGTGGAGGGGAGTTAAACAGAGGAATAAGGATTAGCTCATAGTAATTTTCACAAATTTTATTAAAAATAGCTGCCTGTTTCTACGTGTTTGCCTCACTGATGAGAAGAAAAGAAATCTGGACCTCCTGATTCATGATTCCTCTTCTTGCATGGGCTCTGATCCATGGTGGGCTATTCTCAACGTTTCAGTGGAGTCCATCAAAGGACTCGAAAGCGCATCTCGTGGCGGAAGCAAAGGAGCTAGAAGTCTGGTGCCCGAGAGATTTGCAGGCAAGGGCACATTGAGAAGACCTAGCAGTCTCTCCTAGCAGTCTCCCAAGCAAGTTTTGCTTTTTTCGCACCTACTTACGCGTCCCTTGCATCCGCCCGTCTGCGCTTCCTCATCCCATCTCCCTGAAGAAGTAGAAGCCTGGGGACATGAGGAATGCGCACCACCCACAGGACCGCGACACAGTGCCTCTAAACCACAGCGTCTGAGCAGCAGGCATTGGTCCTTCCGACATTCCCACTTGGTCTGCCTGAGGATCTTGGCTTAAAGAGGAGACAAGACGCCCACGCGCACCCTTTTGCCCTATCGCGTCCTCTTCCTCCCAAGGAAAACAGCCGTGGTTCACTGGGACGCTTTTCAAGATCTCGCTAGCCCCGGAGCTCCGGGAAGACCCAGAGAGAGAGCTCGCGGGTACACTCATCCGCATCCTTTTGTAGTCTGCCAGCCCTTTTACCCTGGAGCCTGGCCCTCCGCGGGCGGCGCGCACCGCACGGAAGGGCGCGTCTTCACCGAGTGGCCCCGGAGGCGGAGACGCGCTGGGCGCGCTCGAGAGCGAGGAGCGAAAAGTTGTGCGCCCACTTGGTAGCGGGAGAGAACCGAGGAGCGAGCGCGCCAGAGCGCCGGTGGGGGGAGGAAGGGAGGGGGCGGGGAGGGGGCCCGCTTACTTTTATTTTTCTGGAATTGAGCTGTATAAGTTGCTTGTATATTTTTGAGATTAGTTGTTTGTCAGTTGCTTCATTTGCTATTATTTTCTCCCATTCAGAGGGTTGTCTTTTCACCTTGCTTATAGTTTCCTTTGTTGTGCAGAAGCTTTTAATTTTAATTAGATCCCATTTGTTTATATTTGCTTTTATTTCCAGTATTCTGGGAGGCGGATCATTGAGGATCCTGCTGTGATTTATGTCGGAGAGTTTATATTTGGCTGTGCTGGGTCTTCGTTGCTACATGGAGTTTTCTGTCGTTGTGGCGAGTGAGGGCTACTCTCTTGTTGCAGAGCATGTGCTTCAGTTGTTGCTGTTCCCAGACTCTAGAGCACTGGCTCAGTAGTTGTAATACACAGGCTTAGTTGCTCCTTGCCATGTGGGATCTTCCCAGATCAGGGATCAAACCCATGATTCCTGCATTGGCAGGTGGATTCTTTACCACTGAGCCACCAGGGAAGCTCCCCCACCCTCTGCACATGCTGTATTTCTTCAATGAGAATTGTAAATACATCATTATGTATTTAGATAGGACTTGAGGCAAAACTGCTATCTATAGCAAAATTTAAAAGAGGCAGGAAGGAGATACATTTATACTCCATGTGTGAAAACCATCCTGTTGAAAACCTGACATTCTACAGAAATAGTTTCAGAGAAAATAGGTGTTTCTGTAATCATTTTAGGATGAATAAGGTCTTCTATTTTTTTTTTCAAATGAGGACTGCATGTTACAAACATATAAGACATATAGTTAAGATAGAATTCTGTTTTCACAAGGAAAATATTTATATCCTGCAGTTACTAATCTAATGAAATATAAAATCTGTCCCATACAGTTGTAGGAACACACAAAATTGAAGGTGGCATGTTAATGTATAAGACTAATGCATCATTTGCACACCGTGACTTCAGTGCAGAATACGAAGAAGATGGCAAATATCAAGGACTTGGGTAGGGAACTTTTAATTTCATCTTTTTTCTAGTCATTGTGGTGTCTGCCGTCTCCACCTCCTTTTCGGGAAGGCCCATCTGTTTCTTGGCGGGGTTGGGTTTTTTTTTGCTTTCAGGTACTGGAATGGAAAGGTTGACCTTAACATCACCAGCCCAACATTAACTGATGTCTGTCTGCATTACCAAGAAAATGAGAACCACTTCTCCTCATCAGTAGCCTCCCCAGCCATAGGAACTGTGGTCATCGACATGAAAAACATTAGCAATACCTTATTGGGATGGAACCTCTACTACCGTCCTCAGGTGAGTCCCATATAGTGGTTTACACATACCAAGAGCAAACATAGAATACGGGCAGATCAATTGAAGTCCATACAAAGTATTACCTGGGCTTTCCAAAACCAGGTAAAACACAAGCAATGAACTGTTAAACTTCTCTCCTGAGGAACTATTCTCCAGAAAGTGTTAGGAGTCTTTTATTGATTGTATGAAATGCACATATGACTTCCTATTACCACTATTATTTTATTACATTTGGGTAATTCTAGAAAGATGAGAGTTTTGCCTCATCACCTAAATCATGGACAAACTCTGCCGTATGCTGAGTACATTTTTCATATTGGGGCATCTGGAGTATTTGAGGCTTCAAAATTCTTCCCCACAATAGGATTGTTAGGTGAGATATGCCAGATTCCTCTCACCTACCATACAACTTCTGCTGGGGCCAAATCAAAGATGCCATTAGTAGAGAAGAGGAAATCTGGTTCTGTTATTAAAGTTTGTCATAGGCTTAGAGGATGGATGGCACCTGATATTTGTCTTCTAGGTCCCTCTTAGATGGACCCTGGACATTCTTCATTTTTGTTACAGCTTCTTTCTCTGAATTAGTGTTTTCCTGTTTTGTTTTGGTTTTTTCTCCCCATTCTCTCCTTCCTCCTCCTCCCTCTTCCTCCACTTTCTCCTCCTCTTCTGATCTTCAGTCCTAGAAAAGCCTTGATGTTAAATGTCACTGTGCAAATGCCATACATAACTTCATCCTTTCTGGGGCATGTGTTAAAGAGGAATTAACGAGTGTATTTGCTTAACCATAAGACAAACACATATGAAAGATATGACATGTGAAAGATAAATCTCCATCAGAATATGAAAGATCCTCTGATCTTTACTTTTAATTGCTAATGAAGTTTTAATGTAGTGTATTATGTAATCAGGATAATTGAAAACATGTTCTTTTCATCCTTTTCTGCTGGTCGTAGGCCTCTCCAGATAAAATACTCAACATATTCAAAATTGAGTTGAGTGTCCTGGAATTGCATGATGAAGTTCAGATCAAAGCTTACTGGGAAGAAGGAGCAGTGTCCGAATTGCTAAGCTCGCTCAAAGACAGTGTGCCCAGGGCCACGGGAGCCCTTTATGACTATGTCAACAAGTACCACCAGGAGTACACGGGACTTGATCTGAAAGATGCTTCTTTAAAACTGAGGAGAGGCCTGCAGGACAGCGCTGATCAGGTGTATCAAGGGGCCATGAGGCAGATTGATGAAGTGGATGCGGAGCTCCAAAGGATGGCCAGAGGCACCACTGAAATCTACCAGCAGTGGAAGGACAAGGCCCAGAGTCTGTACCAGGAACTGTTGGCTCAGGAGGACCGCAGTGGTTTCCAGAGACTCCAGAAGAAGGTGTCAGACAGCTTAATAGGCATTACTCAGGGATACAGCGTGACAGTCAAGCGTGCAACTGACTTGCTCATTGATCTCCTGAATGTAACCAGATTCCAGCTCCCAGGAAGAGCCAGGAACTACACTGCAGGTGAGCTCTGCACTGTGGTCATACAAGAAACAGCGAAGCGACTGTCCCAGGTACATTCAAATATCCATAATGGGTTACATATACTGTTTTCCTATTTATTATACCTGATGGAAGAGTCTGAATTATACCTAAACAATAAATTTTCTTTTGCATCAATGTGCAATCAACTAATAAGTATGGTCTTGGAGTATGTGAAAATGTTTATATTTTTCTCACAAGAGATCCAAAAGGCACTTAGTTACCTCCAATCTACCATGATGACAGAGATGCTAAGTGATCTTCAGAGGTCTCTACAAGACACTTTCCAAGAGATAGAAAGTGAACTTAAACGCTTCAGGGAGAAGAAATTGACTGATTTCGTTAATCAAACCCTACAGAACATCAGTACAATCTTCGACATATACATTTCATTTGTTTTTGGATTCCTAAAAGAAAACCTAGACTATAACTTTGTTGAGTTTAATGAACTAATTCAAAACAAACTTCAGGTAGCTTCTCAAGAGTTACAGCAGCTCCATCAGTATGTGCAGGCTCTTCACCAAGAATATTTTGATCCAACTATGGTTGGCTGGACAGTGAAATATTATGAATTTGAAGAAAAGATCATCAACCTGATCAAGAACCTAGTAGATGTCCTTAAGGACTTCCATTCCAAATACACTGTCGGTGCTGCTGATTTTGCTTCCCAACTCTCAAGTCAGATTGAAACATTGATACAGAAAGATTTGCAGGAGTATCTTAGCATCCTTGCCAATGCAGAGGAAAGGGGGAAAGAGAAGATTACAGAGCTTTCTACCGGTGCTCAGGAAGTAATTAAAAGCTGGGCTGTTACAGTGAAGGAAATCATTTCTGATTACCACCAGCAGTTCACATATAAACTGCAGGAGTTTTCAGACCAGCTCTCTGATTACTGTGAAAAATTCATCTCTGAGTCTAAAAGATTGATTGACCTGTCCATTCAAAACTACCACATGTTTCTGAACTATATCATGGAGTTACTGAAAGAGCTACAATCAGCCACAGTCAATGACATGAGCCCCTACATAAAGGTTGCTCCAGGAGAGTTTACTATCACCTTCTGAGTTTTTATAGCAATTCTTCAATTAGACTTTCACATAGTAGGGGAAAAAAACTCAAACCGTATGTATTAATATAACTTTTGACCAAGCCAGCCCTGTAACAGGCAGCTGGCTCCAAGCAGAAGCACATATGAACTGGACCTGCACTGAAGCTGGCATCAGTTCTCTGAAAGTCTCTGAACTCTGGGGAATGACATTTTTTGCAAGTTCAAGAAAACCAGTATCTGAGTTATTTTCCTAAACTCTGGGAGAGTGAGAACAAATAAATTCTTTATCGTGTATCATAACACTCATCGTGATTCATTCACATTGAAAGATAGAGAAAATGAGAGTATTTATTCAACTGTCTGACATTTCAAAGCCTCTGGAACACATACTGTTTTGAGTGATAGGGGAAAAGGAGAATTTAAGAAGGGACATATTTTGCCACCTGAAAGGAAGTAACTGATCTCAGAGAGTGTATTTGCCAAGTGAGAATGAAAAATTATTTGCAGAAGCTTTCACATAATTTGATCCACAGGAGCATCTCATTATGTGATACACAGTCTTCCTCAGCAATCAGTCTGCATTTTCCAGGCAAGGCTCTCTGCTAGGCTCTGAGATAAATCACCAGGCCCTTTATTTCACTCGCCTGCCAGGAATGGAGAAGGAATGGCTAAGAAGTCCTAGCCCCCAAGGATCTCATGGTAGAAGGGACCCTAGGGGCTCCCTGAAGCTTGGCCAGGATCTATTCATGGCTGAGGAGGTAAGGGTAGGAGAGGAGGCATGGGCATAAAGCATACATTTATGCTGTTGAGTTTCTTTATTTCTCCAAACTTAATATCCAACCATCCTAAGTGTAATCAAAACCCAAGTGTTTCCCTTGCTTCAGCCACTCACCTCAAACTCTGATCTTAAACACTGCCAACATCCAGTCAGGGACTTCCCAGGTGACTGAGCAGTAGAGAATCTGTCTGCCAATGCAGGGGACATGGGTTCAATCCCTGGGTTGGGAAGATCCCTTGGAGAAGAAAATGGCAACCCACTCCAGTATTCTTGTCTGGGAGATCCCATGGAGCCTGGCAGGCTACAGTCCCTGGGGTCACAAAAGAGTCAGACACGACTTAGCAACTAAACAACAACATCCATCCAGAGCATCCAAGGTGAGCTCTGGTGAAGGAAGGCTAGAAGCTGATATCATTGGGAAGGGCAGCTATAACATTCATTTCAATGGCACTTGAGGACAGAGGAAGGGTGTGACCATTGGAGAATAGGAAATTGCAGACTCTCACCCCTTCTACACGAGGCCTGTTTGGAAAAGGCCCTTCTTATTCCCAAATACCTTCAACCTGTACCATTCTTTAATAAAGCCTTCACATTCCCTTCTTGAAGGCTACTCTTAAAATGCACAAGCATTAAGAAACACATTAGCTTCTTGGTACCCTTGCAGGATTCTTCTGTCTAGAACTAAGGAGCCAAAGAGAGTCACAGGGAGGTAGAATACATCTGGATCTGATACTAAAAGTCTTTTGGCCAGTGAATCAATAGATGGATGGATGGTTGTGTGGGCAGATGAATGAGAGGACGGGTGGATGGATGGAGAGCATTGAGTGAATGAATGACAGAATAAATGAGGGGTTAGTTCCAAGGATGAGAAGGGAGGGAAATTAGGCCCAGGTCCCAGAACATCACGTGAGTAGTTCCCAGCATAGTGCTACGAGACTTTCCCTGATGAGCTGTGAGCAGCAAGAATCTACTGAGTGTTCAAACTGAAAGGAAGCCTGGGATTATGGCTTAATTTGAAGGGGAAGAAGTCCAAGGATCTTAGTACTCGTGTGGTGATACCCTTGTCTAGGGCATGAGTGGAGAAAAAAAAATAGACACAAATTCAAAATCACCATAGAATCACACAGTGCCACCTTCCCAGTTCCCTTACTGGTATCCCTTGTATGAGGTACCCTGGCTGCCTTAGCATATCTTTAACATGCTCAGTGAGGTTGGAAGAGGGGATTCTTGAATGACTTGGACTTTGCCTGCCTCTTCCTTTGTCTTCCACTGCATAGCAAGATACTGCTCTGGGCTCAGTCAATGGATTCATTTCTTATTTGGAGCTTCGGGCCACTAATTTTCCCTCGGTGAACTTCAGTTTTGTTATCTACAAAATAAAGATACTATCTATCCTGCTTGCCTTGAAAGGCTGTTCGTGAATATCAGTTGAAATAATAAAATGTGAAAGAATTTTGTAACCTTTATTGTTGTATAGAAGCCTTATTATTCGATGATTACTTAAGCAAGTTTATGTCAAGGAGAGGATGGCGGCAAGGAGAACTAGACAGTTTGCTGCTGCTGAGTCGCTTCCATCGTGTCCTACTCTGTGCGACCCCACAGACAACAGCCCACCAGGCTCCCCTGTCCCTGAGATTCTCCAGGCAAGAACACTGGAGTGGGTTACTATTTCCTTCTCCAATGCATGAAAGTGAAAAGTGAAAACTGAAAGTGAAGTAGCTCAGTCATGTCCAACTCTTCACAACCCCATGGACTGTAGCCCACCATGCTCCTCCATCCATGGGATTTTCTAGGCAAGAGTACTGGCATGGGGTGCCATTGCCTTCTCCAGACACTTTAGTGAACATTTATTAAATGCTTCTATGTGCTACACACAAAACCTCTATAGAGGAAACAAAGATCTGTAAGACAGTCCCTGGATATCTGTCCATCTGTTTATCAGGGGTGGAATGTGCTGTCCCATCATGATATATACAAAATATTAGGAGGGTTTATCACAGGGAAGGATAAAAAACAAGAAGTATTCATGGAGACTGTTGAAATGGATCTTAAGGATACACAAACTTTGACAAGAGGTAAGGACACGACTTAGCAGCAGCAGCAGCAGCAAGGAAGAAATGACATTACAGAAGAACATAGCAAAGAAACAGAGTTAGGTGTGTTTGGAGGTAGCCAAATTGAGGGGAGACAGGATTAGAAAGGCAGCAGAGGTCTTGAAAGAAGAACATAGCAAAGAAACAGAGTTAGGTGTGTTTGGAGGTAGCCAAATTGAGGGGAGACAGGATTAGAAAGGCAGCAGAGGTCTTGAAAGCTGGTACTTTCCTGGCTGGAAAGAACATCCAATGAAAGTGTTTGAATAGGAGGGTGAAATGAGTTGTGACTTAAGAAAACTGATATCCAGCTTCTATAGGGTGAATTGTCATGGGATGAATCTGGATTTGAAGCTGTTGCAAGGTCCAGGTAAAAGATACTGAGCATCTCAGCCAAGTCATATCTGGTACTTTCCTGGCTGGAAAGAACATCCAATGAAAGTGTTTGAATAGGAGGGTGAAATGAGTTGTGACTTAAGAAAACTGATATCCAGCTTCTATAGGGTGAATTGTCATGGGATGAATCTGGATTTGAAGCTGTTGCAAGGTCCAGGTAAAAGATACTGAGCATCTCAGCCAAGTCATAGCTGCCGAGAATGGTGGTGGGGTGGATACAAGAAGCATTGGAAAGGCTTAACTGACAAATTGACAGAACTGTGGGACTGATTGTTAAGGACAGAAAGGATGTGTACAAAAGCTCTGAGGACTGAAACTGCCTGGAAAATTCACTGGAGACAAAAATTGCTGGGGTGAACCAAAGAACAAGGAAGCAGAATGAGTCAAGCTGACTTCAGAGTTAAGAAATATTGAACCCGCATAACTTGAAGACCTATGAGGCATCAGCAGAAACATGAGGAATGTGTGGGGGACAGATTACTAATGCAAAGCATGGACTTATGGCCGGTCATGTGGGATCACATGGTATGCTTCAGGTTGCATGGTATGTCCATGCAGAAATATCTCCAATATTATATTGGTGATGTGAGCTAGAGAAACTATCCAGAGAAATGGGCATGAGGGATTATTTTAACCAACTGTATTGATTTTGTGTCCTTATACCTACCTTTAGAAAGGTAACAAGAAAACAAGGTTTTTCCTCTTGTATAATTAATTGCCCTATTGACCTGAGAGTGAGCCAACATGTACATGTCCTGAGAAAATGCTGTGAGATGTGGAAAGTACTACTATAAACCCAGCTATTCCTCCCATAAAACAAATATCCGAAGTTGAAAACCAAAGAAGAAATGAGATAATGGCACCCAGCCCAGGTCCCTGGAACTTTGGAAGCATGACCAAGCTGTGTACTTAGTTTGACTCCTGGGTCCTGCCTTAGGCCAGTCACTCTGTACCCAGAATAAACCTTGCAATAATTAAGTCTCTTGGGAGTGAGTACCACCTGGAGCATCAGGAGCTCTGTCCATTCTCTTTGCTCTTCCTGTGAAGGCTGGTCAGTTGAGGAAGCCAATTGCCCTTTACCTATGAGATGAGCAAAGTCCCCTCTGACTTTTTATTCTAGGTCCCTTTTCTGCCTCTAATTTATGACTTAGTCCCCATTCAGTCAGAGAAGGGGCCAAGCTGGCCCTCAAATGGGGCCTGTAACATGGGAGCCGGGATGGACAAACAGATGTTCCCTCTAAAAGTGTCTAATAACCAGAGATAAATGTGCAGAAACAGACCATACCTCTTAGCTCATCACTTTGTCTCACTGTTTCACATTAAGAGGTCAATTGCACTCCCTTCAGGCACTCTATTTGTTGGTGGGATGGTTGGGTGGTCACCAACAAATAACATTCCAAGGCCTCATAAAAGCTGGTGGAGTAGGTACACATGTTTCTAGGAGGAGAGGGCCCTGCCCTCCTCCTCCTGTACAGACTGGCTCACTCCTCCTCCGAGTCTGAGCAGTGCCTTGCATCAGTGATATCCAGGGCACTATGCACTAAGTTCTGATCCTTGTGTCAACTTTACATTCCACTGGCACCACTGAGGCCCAGTTTTAATCAAGAAATACGACTATGGCTTTGGAAGGTAGGTTTGGCCCAGGAGCTGTGTCCCCATCATTGTTTCTAAGCTGTGGCTGGGCCATAGCTGTGTGGCATAAGCACCATATGGAGCAGAGACATTTACACTTCAGACTCTCAGCTAGAGAGTAGACTGAGGAAAGCATGGCTTGGTCAGCAGCCCAGCTCCCCCTGGATCCTCAAGTGGACTTGCCACTCCTTCTCTTCCATCAAGCAGGTCCAATTCTGGCTGGCATGTAGGCCCCTATAGAGCAATGAGACCCCAAGGCAGCTCCAGGAGTCTTGTCCTAATAGTTGGGCTAGATGGATCAGAGCTGAGGTCATTAGAACACTCCAAGAATGTTGGAACACTCCTGCACAATGCCTTGGAAGTTTGTGGAAAGAAGAGTAGAAAGAGGACAGAGTCCAGCAGCCGCTACTTCCCTTGTCTCAAAAGAAAGCTAAGCTCTGGAGCCAAATTCAGGCTTCCTTTCTCATGAGTTATATAACCTTGGGAAAGTTACTTGATTTTTTTAGTTTCATCTTTAAAATGGGAATCATAAAAGAATAGTCTTAAGTATTCTGAGCAGGAATACAGTGGTTCCCTCTTACATTATAGAGGTGTAATGAAGATGAAATGAAATAAGGTACATGAAGTACCTGGCACATGGTGAGCAAATTAATTGATTGCATCATTTTGATAGAAGCAAGTGAACAAAATATAATTACAGTTACACACAAGCATATAGAGGAATTTCACCAACATAAATGGAATGAGAAAGTAAGTCCCAGAAGATTAAACACAGCATGATACCTGTTCAATATAGTCAAAATCAACTAAAACTAAATTTCTTCTGGAATTATACTTTTGAAGGAAAGAAATGGTAAACTCAAGACTCAAAAGAGGTAACATATGGTGGAGAGGCAGGGGTAAGGATGGGTGTATTAGACTTCTCTGGAGAAGAAGAATTGATTGATCAAACAGGAAATTGTTTTAAAAATGGAGGCCAAGAAGTTCCATGATCTACAATATGCAACCTGGAGAACCAGGAAAGCCAGCAATGTCTGTTGAAGGTCTGAGAATCTGGTGGCCAATGGTATAAGACTTGATCAGAGTCCAAGGGCCAAGAACCAGGAGCACCAAGGGTAGGAGACAATGGCCATCCCTGCTCAGGAAAGAGCAAATTCACCCTCCTCCGTCTTTTGTTCCATCCTGGCCTCAACAGATTGGATGGTGCGCACATGTAGAGGTGAGGGCCATCTGTTTCACTCAGTCTACCAATTCAAATGCTAATCTCATCTGGAAGCAACCTTATAGATGCCCAGAAATAATGTTTACCACCTACTGGGTATCCCTTAGCTCAGTCAAGTTAACACATAAAATTAACCATCACAAAAGATGAGGACACACAAGAGGTAGGTGTGAGTTACATCATGCTTTCACTCTCATGCTGAGCGATGAGTTCAGGACCATTTACTCTATTTCCTTGGTGGCTCAGGTGGTAAAGGATCCTCCTGCTATGCAGGAGACTGGGGTTTGATCCTTGGGTCAGGAAGATCCCCTGGAGAAGGAGATGGCTGCTGCTGCTGCTGCTGCTAAGTCACTTCAGTCGTGTCCGACTCTGTGTGACCCCATAGACGGCAGCCCACCAGGCTCCCCCATCCCTGGGATTCTCCAGGCAAGAATACTGGAGTGGGTTGCCATTTCCTTCTCCAATGCATGAAAGAGAAAAGTGAAAGTGAAGTCGCTCAGTCTGTCCGACTGTTAGCGACCCCATGGACTGCAGCCCACCAGGCTACTCCGTCCATTGGATTTTCCAGGCAAGAGTACTGGGGTGGGGTGCCATTGCCTTCCCCGGGGAGATGGCTACCCACTTCAGTATTCTTGCCTGGAGAATTCCAAGGACAGAGGAGTCTGGCAGTCTACAGTCCATGGGTTTGCAAAGAGGGTTCACAACTGAACAACTGCTTTTTAATGTTATTAATTTAAATGTACTGCTTTTTTATTCAAAAATTTAAAGAGAGAAGAAAAATTTCCAAGGGCCTGACACATATTAAATACTTAATTTAATTTGTGGTTCCCTTTCTTTATGGCATCAACCTGGGATTTTCAGATGGACAAACTCCTCCCCTTTCAAAAGAGAATTGTTTCATATCCTCAGCAGCTATTCGTTAAGCCCCGTCTCTAAGCCAGGCACTCTCCTAAGCATTCAGAAATGAAGAAAGGCTCTGCAGTGGGAGGCTGGGGGAGGCTCTGATGGGAAGGACTCACAGGCACCCTAGGGTCCCAGGGGACAGTAGGGGCAGGAAGGGAAACGAGATGTGGGGTCCTGGGAGAGTCACTTTGCCTCTCGATCCTCAAGCCAGTTCATTTGGTCCATTTCTTGTGGCATTTCCCACTGAACCTCCTTTCTCTGATGTCTCAGATCACTTCCTCTGCCTGCTTTGTTATCTTGACCTCTGGTCAGCAGTCTTAATACCACGGCTAATGGATAATGGGAGGTGACCTTCGCTGACTGGGGTCTGATACTTTGGACTACCTTCTTCCCTTTCCTCCCCAGTCACCAGTCCCCTAAACCATGCAGGACTAACTCTTGTTCTATAACAGGCACAGATGCAAGCTGGGGTAAAGGGCCTCCCCTCAACTCTTGTGCAGGGGGAAAGCCATGGGGCTGGATGGAAGGCACATGAAGCCTCAACTCCCCAGTAACACCGAAGGTAGGGAATAAGCCAAACATGGGGCACACCAACCCCAACCCCTCACTCCTTCCCTGAGGCCGCTCAGATTCTCCAAGCTCCGCACCAGGCCACCGCATCCTGGGAACCCCCAGTGGAAATCTTGCCCCTTAGAAGTCCTCCCTCTGGCCAATGGGGCAGTCTCCACCTCCAAGCTTGCAAGAGTTTCTCCTCGCAGTCTGCAGGCCTGGCGCCTGGCTCCATCTTTGCTGCAGGCCTGACTGCCTCTGTGAAGCTGCACAGGTCCCCAGCCCCGTCTCCTATGGTCCTTCCAGGACTGACAGCCAGGCTGTGGATTGAATAGGACCACGATGTGCCCCTCTTTGAACAAATCCAATATACACAAAATACAAGCCTGAAACTCACTATACAGCTGTGTGTTGGCTGCTTGGATGTGCCCACATTATCCAGCCTCCAAGGTCTCCCTCTTTTTTTTTTTTTTTTTTCCTGTTGAGATTTTTATTTTGTATTAGGGTAGAGCCAATTAACAATGTTGATGACAAAGGGACTCAGCCATACATACACATGTATCCATTCTCCCCCAAACCTCCCTCCCATCCACGTTACCACATAACACTGAGCAACTCATTGAGCTCCAGCTCACATAGCACCCCATGCGAGGTCCCCTAACACATGGCAGTCCCATCCCTGTAGGGCTCTTTCCCCCTCTCCCTTCAACTTTCCCCAGGTCTCCAAACCCTGTCTGCCCTACCCAACAGAGGAAGACTCCTGTCACTGCAGAGGGCAGACAACTTGACTTTTCAGTGATTATATCTGGGGAGGCACTAGGGCCTCCCGTTTTATAACCCAAAGGTCCTTTGACCTATTTTCCTTTAAGATAAAACAAGGCATCTTCTTATAAGGAAACACTTTGCCTTCTTTTTATGCCAACAGGCTCCAACTGCAGCCAGCTTTAAAATACTAAAATTTTTTCTTCCTTTCACAAATTAAATGGGGCAGTGATTCACCCTACCATATTTTTAAAAGAATCTGTTTATCAAGAATTCTGTACTCAGGATTTCCCTAGTGGTCCAGTGGTTAAGAATCTGCCTGCCAGTACAGGGGACACGGGTTTGACCCCTGGTCCAGGAAGATCCTACATGCTGCAGGGCAACTGAGCCCGTTTGCCACAGCTACTGAGCCCACTCACCCTAGAGTCTGTGCTCCACAACAAGAGAAGCCGCCACAATGAGAGGCCCACACATCACAACTAGAGAGTAGCCTGTGCTCGCTGGAACTAGAGGAAGCCGCACAGCAACAAGACCCAGCACAGCAGAAAATAAATTTTAAAATTAACTTAAAAAAAGAATTCATGCAGTTTTCCTGGGACAAGGTAGATGGATAATGGAAGCCTGCATGTATTTGCTTACTCCCAAAAGGCTGAGATGACAACCTTACACAGGGGAGATTTAGTCAAGTCTTTGGTTTTGTGGTGAGAGATGGATCCTGTGGATGCAGGTTCCTGATGGAATATTCTGTGTGTTTCCTTTTGGTATCTAAGGGAAAGAAACAGGTGGAGGATGGTGGAGGATGGAATTTGCAGGCAATTTTTCTTCCGCAAAAAGAGTCACTTTCGTTGGAAGGTGATTTCTGAACCAACTACATCCCTGACTCACTGTACACATTCACTGTTGCTGCTACTGCTAAGTCGCTTCAGTCGTGTCCAACTCTGTGCGACCCCATAGACGGCAGCCCACCAGGCTCCCCCATCCCTGGGATTCTCCAGGCAAGAATGCTGGAGTGGGTTGCCATTTCCTTCTCCAATGCATGAGAGTGAAAAGTGAAAGTGAAGTCACTCAGTTGTGTCCGACTCTTCACAGCCCCATGGACCGCAGCCCACCAGGCTCCTCCGTCCATGGGATTTTCCGGGCAAGAGTGCTGGGGTGAGGTGCCATCGCCTTCCCCGACACATTCACTAGGCTCAAGAAAATGCAGGTGTTCACTTTGATAAATCAAAGAATATTTTAACTTTACAGTAAAAGAGAAGCTGATGGAGAAGATTCTTGTAAAGCAGTGTCCTCGTATCCTGCGAACCATTCTACCTAAAATGAATGTTGTTTGCAGTTTTCAGGGTTTTATGAAGCTTTCTTCAATCAGAGTGATACTCAGCCAGGTGCTACTGAGGTGACTGATGGCATGTGGTAAATATACCAGCTTATGCCAGGAAGGATTTGTTTCTACTGTTATAGAAAGACTTCTATTCTAGAAAGTCAGGCCGGTCACTTGATTGGTACATATGGTACATTTTCCTCACAGAGGCCTCAGACTGACAGGGAGGCAGATGGTTCCCAGCGCCGCTTCATCACTGACACATACGCGAGGGCAAGGTTATTCTAGGGGTCCGTCATCGGATCTTGACTCCTCCTGCCCCTTTGGCTACTCAGCGAGCTTTGCCACCTACCCCCAGGCTTTGCTCATTCCCTCCCCCAAGCCTGGAACATGTTCCCTCAGCTCTATAAGTACTATTCAGAGTCCCCTAGAGTGCCTCCTCCTCCAGGAAGCTTTCCAGAACCTTCCAGCCCTCTCCTGAGTTCTGTCAGCCTTGATCATCCATCTGCCCACAGTGCAGCCCATCTATGATGTGACCACTGGGCCTGACACAGTCTGATCTCACTGTGATGCCTCAGCCATACTGGCCCCAGGGCCCTCTCCTCAGAATGGGAATGAAGTTCCCTGCTCCTCTCAGCCCCCTGTGGGGAGAAAGTTTGGCTGTGCTTCCTCAAGAGAAGGAATGAAGTCACATCCCACCCTGGAGGTGGCCCTACTTCTTCGGGCCAGCCAGCAATCTCTCTGTGGTAGAAAGGGCAGGTCAGGGGCTTCCCTGGTGGTCCAAGGGCTTAAAAATCTACCTGCTAATGCAGGGGACATGGGTTCGATCCCTGATTCTGGAAGATCCCACGTGCCACAGAGCAACTAAGCCCATGTGCCACAGCTATCGAGCCCACACGCCCTAGAGCCCAGGCCCTGCAACGAGAAGCCTGCCCACTGCAACTAGAGGACAGCCCCCTCGTGCCGCAACTAGAGAAAGCCCGTGGGCAGCCACAAAGACCCGCGCAGCCAAAAATAAACTAATTTTAAAAAAGAAAGAAAGGGCAAGTCAGGTGGAAACAAGAGTGGATTTGGGGGTCGCAGCTCCCCCTCACTCGCACCTCTGACCTAAGTCTGGGAGGTCACGTATCCTCCCTGAGCCTCCATTTCTTCATCTTATAAAGATCATTCCCACAGGAGCACAGGAACAACGGCGCACACTCCGTCTGCGCACTGCCTGGCGCACAGGAGATGCCGAGCTCTGTGCATTTGTGGGAAGAGGATGGTCCGGGCTTTCCCAGAGCGCCAAGCCAGCCCCGGATGGCTCTGACCCAGGCGGCCAGCTCACCCACCCGCCCAGCACGGGCTGCCTCTCTGCACCAGCATGGTTCCCGCAGAAGCTTTCTCTTGTCAGACAGAACACACGCTTCCCGTCAGCTTTTATTTCGGTGGGGGCTTGCTTATGAGCAGGGCATTCTGTTCTCAGAATTTCTTGTTAAAATATTTCATTTAATTAAGTTTTTACAACCAGCTCTGCTTTGTGTCTGTCAGAAGGTAGAGGCCAGGGCTGCCCTCTCCTCAGCTCCCTGGGAGGCCGGGTCACAGGGCCTCTGGGGAGAGCCAAGCCCCAGCCTGGGGGGCCATGTTCCTAGGCCTCACGGCTTGTAGCCACCAAATCTGGGATGGTCAACAGGTGGACGCCCATGACAGGCCCCACAAGAGGGCTCAGTGCCACCAGAAAGGTTGCCTGCGGGCTCCCCATGGAAACCTCTCTCAGCCCGGGAACTGCCCTGTCTCTGAGCCACACAGCCCAGAGCCAATACGCTATAGACTGCCATAGCCACCTTTTAGTGTCTCCAGAACTCCAAGCAAGATCCACACCTTGTCACTTTCTTTCCCAGAATCCTTCCCTCACCTACTCCTCTGCCTGTTCAAGCCTCACTCAATTCCTGCTCCCTGAGTCCCTTGGTCAGAACTGCCCACTTCCTCCTGCCACATCATGAAATGGAGATTACACCCCTGGCCCAATTGATCCTTCATCCATCCTCTCATCCTGGCATGCTCAGTCGCTCAGTCATGTCCTACTCTTTGTGATACCATGGACTCTAGCCCGCCAGGCTCCTCTGCTCATGGAATTTTCCAGACAAGAATATTGGAAGGGGTTTCCATTTCCTCCTCCAAGGGACCTTCCTGACCCAGGGATCGAACCCGCATCCTGTGTGTCTCCCGCATTGGCAGGCGGGCTCTTTACCTCTCATGCCACCTGGGAAGCCCTGCTTCATCCTGGACCGCCTGATTATTGCCAGCAGCTCGCCGGGCCATTGAGGATCAGCCCCGTCTCACACACAGGACACAGTCCAGGGCCTTGCTAGGGACCCTCAGGGGCTGCTGACTTTACCAAGCCCTTTCTCCCTAGAGCTGGCTGCCCCTGAGCTGGAATCAGTGATCAGGGAGGAGGCAGAAGGTGCTGATCCACCCCTCTAGCACTACTCATGTTTTGAAAGGTTACAGAGCATGACCGCCTAACAGGTGGAACACGAGATCACTTAGATGGGGGTGGGGGGCTCAGCTGAGCAGGTGGGTTTGTGCAGGGATGTGGTTCACCTAACGCCAGCACCCTGGTAAGCTCTTTATGCAACAAACCAGTCAACGCCCCCCTGCTTGTCTCCCATGCTCCCTGGCAAAGCTCCTCCACTACTGCTGGAAAACAGGACCTAGGCCAAGAGGGCCTAGGAGGGTGGCTGTCCTGCACCCCAGGCTGAGGCCACAACCCGACCCGGGCCAAGTCTCGGGGGCACTGGAGGTTCCCCAAGGTTCCCCCTTCCCGTCTTCCTGTCCTGGCCTGTACCTGCCCTGAGGGAACCACTGTGGCCCCTGGATAATTCTGGGCCCCTGGTGGCGTTGCTAGGAGTCCGGCTGCCACCTGTCAGGAATGTGCAGTCGGGGACGTGGCCGAAGGCACTGTTTTCCCACACTCGTATTTTAAAAGGTTACAGACCATGTGTGCGTAACAAGCAGAACATTGGGTCGCTTGTCTCACTTAGAACAATAATCCGTTTTGCTAGGGGTCAGGTCGACACAAAGAATCTGTCCAGACCAGGTCTCTGGATGGGACTTAGCCCTCCCCTCAAACTAATGAAATTTTCAACTCGTGGGTGCTTGAGTTAATAAAGTGTGCCACACATCTGCTCGGGCCGCTGGCAGAAGAAAGCCCTGGGGTTCAATTTTGAGATCACTGACATAATGTTTGAGTGGCCTCCTGCCGGCGCCCGGCGGGCCACCAAATTAAGGAAAGCTGCACAATGAACGTGTGAGAAAAAGCGTTAGTGTATAAACACAGAGGCCAGGGCTCCCGAGGGGGGGTGAGCGAGGGGAGGCCACGGAATTACAGGGATAGGGGCGCTGTGGTCGACTGCTGGGATTTCCCACCAGGGGCCTGCAGGTAATGAATTGTTTTCAAGGAAATTGGCACCAACATGATCTTAGGTCAAAAAGACGAAAAAAGTAAAAAGAGCATATTTTCTATGGCTGTTGAATTAAGTGCTGGAGTGTAATGTGAACAGTTCTGAACAAGATATAAAGCTGGAGGTGAGAATGTAAAATGGACCCAGGAGACATTACCTCTCAAGGCTCCCTGACCGCCAAGAATCCAGCCACCTCCTCCCTATGTCACCACCCTGGCAGGGACAGGGTCACTGGGTTTGACTGGGGCCTCCTGGGGGCAAGGAGGAAGGACCCCATCGCCCCCTGGGCAGACTCTCCACTGGCTTACCCAGCAGCCCATAGGCAGAAAACCAAACTTAAAGGGTCCTTGTGCCTGCATGCTCAGTCACTTCAGTCACGCCCAACTCTTTGTGACCCTATGGACTGTAGCCCACCAGGCTCCTCTGTCCGCAGAATTTTCCAGGCAAAAATACTGGAGTGGGTTGCCATTTCCTCCTCCAGGGGATCTTCCCAACCCAGGGATGGAACCTGCGGGTCTTCTGTCTCCGGCATTCGCAGGTAGATCCTTTACTACCAGTGCCACCTTTGCAAATCCTGAATGGCTCCCTTCTAGGGATTCATAGACTCCAGAGAGGACCAGGAAAGCATGACCCTGAATTTTCTGATCATCCCTTGGTGATGAGGGAGAAGGCTTCTTCCTTCCATGGCCTGGCTCCCAGGAGATGCGACTGAGTTTGCTTTGAGATCAGCTTAAACCAAGGTAGGGCCAAGGGTGACTCCCCACCCCTAGAAGCCGAGTGAGGGGTGCTGGTCAGGACTGGTCAGGGCTGAGGCCTACAGCCGGCACCTCAGGGCATCTCCCCCAGTCCTGCCTGGTGACAAGCTGTGAGAGGGAAGGGTGCTGCGCACTCCCCAGGGCACCCAACCAGAGGCCCGGGCTGTAGCGGGGACCCTAGAGGGGAAGGAAGCGCCCCCCAGACACGAATCTGGGGCTCATGCAGGCCTGGGAGGCACTTGGCTAAGGGAGGGGAAGCCCACACTTACGTCCTCTCGACTCGGCCATGCCATCTGCTCCAGGCGGCCCTGCTAGGGGGCCAAGGTCAGGTGGGCCACCAACCGGTAATTTGTCCTTAGTTCTTTTGTCCATTCAAGTGCCGCCCCCTGTGCTTTGGGGCCTGCCCCATGGAGCACACAGAAGGGCGAGGCAAGCACACAGGGGTGAATAGAGGAGCCTGCACCAGGGGACCCCGGGGCTGGGCACCAGGAGGGCTCATCCCTCCTGACTCGGGAGGAAAAGGGCTCAGCAGGTGGGGCCCCAGGGCTTCACCAGCAGCCCCCAGCCCTGCCACTCCCTTCCCAGTGACATGCCACACCTGTCTGCTCTGGGAGATATTGTTTGGGGATAGTAATACTACCTACTTCAGAGGGTTCTTGCTAAGTTATAGGCATTAATGTGTGTCAGTGGCTTAGAAGGGTGAGTGGCATCCTCTTTGTCATGAAAGCCCCAGACTCCCCTTCCTCTGGGAGGCCTTCTCTGACCCAGTGCCCCAACCCTCAGGGCCCCCGATGCTCCTGTGAGCCATCCGCCCTCCCTTCTCCTGGCTGTGGGGCCTGTGGGTGCCCTGAGCCAGGCCTGGGTTTCACACATCTCATTCAATCTGCAGACTACGACCGGGCCTCCTAGGTCTGGGCCCCTGGCAAGGACGGAGCAAAACCTAAAAGCTCAACGTGAAGGGAGAGGTGGTTCCCACTCCCTACCTTTGGGAGGCCGGGAGCCCCCCTCCAAGGGAAGGCCATGCTCCCTTTCAAAGTGAGAATTCGGCATGTGAGAAAGGAGAGGTGGGGTGCAGTGGGAGCGGTCCCCATGAGGGGCCACGCTGTGATTAATGAGGCTCCCAGAGGCTCTCCAGGCAACCACGCGTGGCCACCGTGGAATGCAGAGCAAGCGGCTTCCGAGTGGCAAGCCAGCGAGGCGCTCCAGGGATTCCTGTGCATCAGAAACACCCAGGCTTGCAGCTTCCCAATAGTCAGCCCGGATCTCCTTCAGGGGGCAGGAAGGGGCTTTGTCCTTTGATCCCATCCTCCTGGAGAAGACACAGAACAGGCTCCAGGGCCTGGCCACCTGGATGTAATTCCAGCTCCCTCGTGTGACAGGGCTCTGACCTCCTGAGTTCTCTGGGCTGTTCTGAATCTGCATTTCCTCAAGTGTAAAGCGGGTAGAATAAAGATGCCTACCTCACGTGACAGAAAAAAACAGATTCTGTAAAGCAATGATCCTTCTATTCAAAAATAAATAAAAAAATTTTTAAATACCTACCTAAGAGGGTTCTTGTTAAATTATAGGCATTAATATGTGTCAGTTGGATGGCATCACTGACTCAATGGACATGAGTCTGAGTAAATTCTGGGAGTTGATGATAATAAAGATGCCTACCTCACGTGACAGAAAAAAACAGATTCTGTAAAGCAATGATCCTTCTATTCAAAAATAAATAAAAAAATTTTTAAATACCTACCTAAGAGGGTTCTTGTTAAATTATAGGCATTAATATGTGTCAGTTGGATGCATCACTGACTCAGTGGACATGAGTCTGAGTAAATTCTGGGAGTTGATGATGGACAGGGAGGCCTGGTGTGCTGCAGTCCATGGGGTCGCAAAGAGTCAGACATGACTGAGCGACTGAACTGAACGGAACGTGTCAGTTACTTAGAGTGGTGACTGATGCAACGTGAAGGCTATGGAATACTTGCTGACATTAGTATCAGATAATCTGACTTCTGAAACCCACTCTTCCTGGACAACCAGTAAAATGCCTCCTGGGCCATCAGTCCCTCCCTCCTTCACTAACCCCAAAAGGAGCCATAAGCTTCTGTAACGTTTGGTACCCAGCGAACTGTGAGTCCTTGTCTTGGCTGAGTTTCTGCTTTGGCCTCTAACTTAAAGACAGCATCGATGTGGGCCCCACTACATGTAGAGGACGTTTCCCAGGCGATGGGGTCAGGGCCACCACCAACCTGGGTAAGCCAGCTGGGCTACTGTTGTGTCCAGCAGACAAGGGGCTCTGTCACGCCCCCCTCCCCCCGCCCACCAAAGTTACTAGGAACCCAGGTTCCAGGGAGGCTGATGCTCCAATATATATATGAAGAACAGGACTGAGTTCTCAGTGACAAGCAATCATTGATAAGTTTATCAGAAGTCATAAAAGTCCTATATGGCACCTCCGTCTCACAAAGCCCCAAGGTCAGCTGTGGCCACAAAGTTCACAAGGTCACTAAGTCCCAGGAAAAGTGAAGAAAGCCATCCAAGCTGAAGGCCCGTTGGGCTTCTCATGCCTCTGTGGGCCCCTCAGGAGGTCAGTCCCTTGCCACATTCCTCCAGACCACAGTGGAACCAGGTAATTTCTAAAGGCCTTCAGTTTCTGACAGACTATCTCTTTTCTTTGACCAGCATCATCATCAGGAGTAATAATGGAAGTAGATTACTTTCTATGTGTGAGACAGTATGCATACTATTACAACAAATCCATAGTAACCCATTGTGGTCTTTATAGACAGGGAAACTGAGGCTCCCAGAGTAACTTCAAAGTTACAACTTATAAAACTGGGCTTTAAATCCAGATCTGTGTGACCTCTAAAACCATACCTGGAAGCAGATATTGGGCCATTTTTATAATACAAATGATGCCATCAATACTTTTAACAACTTTCCAGTCCAGGCACCCTATACTGGTTTCTCTCATTTCATCTTTACATCAACTTTACATAAAGGTGGGTGTGGTCATCCCAGTGTTACAGGGAGATTAAGTAACTTGTCCAGAGCCAACAGAAGACACTTTCTAACATGTAAATCCAATCCTATCACTCTCTTTGTTGAAAATCTAACTCATCTTTGTCAAAATGTATTTTCCTAGTTACTCACCCAATTTAGTTTGGGGGACAGCAGAACTGATGCTCTTTCCATTAGCACTAGGGAGGCCACACCAGCTAAAAGAGTGAAACTACATCTGGACCAAAGGATACCTCTTCACACACCTCCCTCTTGCCCCTGTCATCATACACCCCCTCCAGGGGGCCCGCTGGGCCTCTGCTGGACTCCAGCCATGGCCATGTTACTGACAGTGTCCGTTCTGATTGGTCAGTGCCAGTGCTGGATGGAGTGTAGGCCCTTGGTGACCTTACCCCAAGCACATACACAGGGGTGTAAGCACACGCATTACACTGGCTGACCAGGGCCCTGTGCATTTGTGCAACACGGGACACAGGAATGCAGAAATGCCTATATGAAAAATTAAACATGCCAAGGTGGTTTCAATGCCTTCAGAGCCCATGTAAGCAAACCAAAATCAAAACCTAAGACCAACCGAACACAAGCAGCCAACTAGGTTCTCCCAAACACGGCAAGCACTTCAGCTGAAGCCAATCAGATAATCTCCTCGCTTTGCTTCTGCCTCCTCTCTACAGAAGTCTTGCCCTGGCTTCTCTCGGTGGAACGCTTCTAACAGCTTCTGTTCCCACAAACCGTTAAAACGTTTAGTATGCCTCCGTGTATTTTTCAACACCTATACACAAGCATCAGGCACAAACATGCATAGAGTGGATATAAGCATCTGCATGAACATACATGCGACCACACACGTGAACAGATGTACCCCATGCATACTCCCCTGCCCCGCCAGCACATCTTCCTCCTCAATGCCTCCCTTTAGTTGCCAGAGATGCCCCTTTCCAGGCCCACCACCCACTGCTGCTTCTGAAATTCTCCCTTTCCTGTTCCATGGTACATTCAGCTGCTCCCTTGAAACCCAGGGCCATGCCACCTGATACCTGGAAGCAGACTGAAGCTCCACACCATGGTCAGCGGGCTGGTCCTACAGAAAGGGAGCTGAGAACAAGGTCTTTGTCACCCTGGCTGGGTATTCCCCTTGTTAGACGTCAGCTCACCCAGGTGATGGCCTGATTGCCCACAACCTCCACGTTCCTGCTAAGTCCACAGGTTCAGCCTCTTATCAGAAAATAGATGAAGAAGGTTTGGTTCTGCCAGCTCCAGGTGAGGCCCCCTAGGCACTGGCCATGGGGCAGGGGTGGGGGCAGTCCTCACTTGGCCTGTTACTCCCCCTGGGGTGCAGCTCCTGGAACAGTTCTCAAATTTTCTGAAGAGTGTGTCACAGCACTTTGCTCTCAAAGGTGCAACTGTGCAGGTCAGCCCACACACCTCTCCAAGAGCACAAATCTGGGCCCATCTCACCTCCCTATCTCTTCCTCCAGTCACATGATGCTGAGATGGGCCCACAAGTGCAGGTGGGCTGTGCTCTTTCATGCAACAGACACTTATTGAGCACGTGCTGTGTGCCTGCTGCTTTTCCAGGAGAGAGCTCTCTCCATTCTGCCCCGGGGGGCTCTGCCTGCAAAGCTGCCCACCTCCTGCAGCAGCAGGTCACCTGTTGGCCTCTGACTCTTTCCATTGGGGCCACAAACTTCCTTTGAGTCCTGTGAGGTGTCTGGGCATCTCATGTCCCTCCCAGCTCAGACTTTTATCAGGGTTACTCCCAGAGATGGCTCATTTCTCAGGGCCAGGAGAACAGCTAGCTGAGCCTCCAAGGACAGGCCTGGAGGGTCTGAGCAGACAAGCATCTCTGCTGGAGAAAGCACTCCCACCCAGCGCCAGCCCCAGGCTCACCTTGCTCCAGGAAGTGTCTCTCACTTGAGTAACATGTCCCAGAAAGAAACCCCCTCTGACCCCCCAAAAACTCCATTCCAGGGCCTCCCGGGACCCTGACTGCTGGGAAATGCACTTCCAGCCATACATATACTGTCTCTGCTTCACTCCACCTAGAGGGGCTCCTGGGAATTTCACAGGTGACACTGATGAATGGAACACACAGGGCCTGGCTGCCAAGACCAACAGGACTATTTGGAGGGCCTTCCAGCCAAATATCTGCACTCTGAGATTCATTCACTGAGCTGCTGCCACTGGGCCAAGCCATTTTCTACTGGGACCACCCACCAGTCTGGAAGAGGTCTGCACCCCTCCCGGCATGCAATGAGCATGCCTATAACACCTTTACCCCCAGCCCAGGATCAGACACAGAGTAATGAGCCCCTAAACACACTGCCTGTTTGCCTTCAGCAGAATCAGCTCAATAAAGGCAAGGCCTCCCTCTGTTCTGAACCCTTTCCTGCACCCCATGTATCCCTCCCACCCCCATCCCCTCTTTACTTGTGCCCTCTTGCTCCAGGTCAACCAGCTGAAGGGGTCCGGGCAGGGAGCCAGTTCCCCTGCACTGCTCCTGCCTCCAAGGGGTTGACTTGCATCATCCTCAGTGCTCACCTCCATCTTCCCTGTGCACTGCCCCACTCCAGGCAGAGAGGATCACATCAGCACCCTGGCTATCCCTCACCCAAGGAGACTCATATTTTATACACAACTTTCAGGTTCAGGGTACGGCCCACTGTTGGCTCCAAAACAACTTTCAAATTTGAGTTAAAGCTCAAAAGGTGCCCAAAATGCTCAGCTCAAGACCAGGATTGGCAGAGCATCACCTGGGTCACAGGTGTTAGGCTGACTCCATATTCTCACTGGATGGAGGACAAGCGTGGATTAGTCCTGGAACTACTCTCAGACCCCCAAGTCCTCCCAAGAGGTGGGGGGGGGGTCTTCTCCCCTGGCCTTGACACCCACCCTTGCAATTCAAGGTGGGGGCTCCTCCATGTCCTGGATGGCAGTCCTTGTTCCACACAGGTGGCCAAAGTATTGGAGTTTCACCTTCAACATCAGTCCTTCCAATGAACACCCAGGACTGATCTCCTTTAGAATGGACTGGTTGGATCTTCTTGCAGTCCAAGGGACTCTCAAAAGTCTTCTCCAACACCACAGTTCAAAAGCATCAATTCTTAGGCATTTAGCTTTCTTTATAGTACAACTCTCACATCCATACATGACCAATGGAAAACTCATGGCCTTGACTAGACAGACAAATTAATGGCAAAGTTGGCAAAGTAATGTCTCTGCTTTTTAATATTCTGTCTAGGTTGGTCATAACTTTCCTTCCAAGGA
>SJYX01000051.1:54353-154178 GCA_006410675.1 Oreotragus oreotragus
TGTGTGGATCACAATAAACTGTGGAAAATTCTGAAAGAGATGGGAATACGAGACCACCTGACCTGCCTCTTGAGAAACCTGTATGTAGGTGAGGAAGCAACAGTTAGAACTGAACATGGAACAACAGACTGGTTCCAAATAGGAAAAAGAGTACATCAAGGCTATATATTGTCACCCTACTTATTTAATTTATATGCAGAGTAAAACAAACTTGCTTACATGCTAAATCACTTCAGTCGTGTCCAGCTCTTTGTGACCCTGTGGACCATAGCACGCCAGACCCCTCTATCCATGGGATTTTCCAGGCAAGAATACTGGATTGGGTTGCCATGCCCTCCTTCAGGGAATCTTCCCAACTCAGGGATTGAACACGTGTCTCTTATGTCTCCTGCATTGGCAGGGAAATTCTTTACCACTAGCAACACCTAGGAAACCCCAAATAGAACAACCCCAAGTAGATAAGAACCAAATGTTGCTTTGACTCGTCTTGGTAACAGAATTTTCCATTCCCTCAAAATGACCTACCTAACCCTGGAAAACACACATGAAAAACTTCAGCCCACTCATTAACATCAAGAGTTTGCAAAATATAAAGTGTGCCCATTGAAATGACACCTAGATCAAAGTCTGAACTTTGTACTCTGATCTTAAGCCCAGAACAAGATGGTCACTGGCTCCCATTCTCTAATGACTGACAAGAGCCACACTGTTACAGTTTGGTTGGTTTTGTCTGTCTCTTACGCCTCTCGCCACATTAAGTTCATGCCCCACAGAGAAAGCCCTCACCAAGGAGACAGGCGTCACGGGGCCGGTGAGAACACGGATCCACAGGAAATCTGCAGGAGGAAACACAAACCTGGGCTGAGGGTGCCGTGCCCTACAGTCTCCTAAAGGCAGTGAGCGTTACTTCCTCTCTCTTCCGAGGCTGAAGACTCTGGCTGTTGCTGTGGCCTTGGCTCTCCGTCCATTGGGTTGTGCCTGCTTCTAGCTTCGTATTCACTTGTCTGGGCAATGACTTTTGGGAAGATGAAAAAACTCAAGGTATCACCAAATTCACCAGATGTCTGGGGGACTTGAGAAAAACGCCCATCTGGCAAATGGAAGGGCACACGACTAAAGGGCTGAACAGCAGCAAGCAACAGCCAATAGTGGAACTGGGAAGCGGGCAGGACTTCTGCTTCCAGTCCTCATTCTGCCCCCAGCTTCCCGCAAAACGCTGGGAAATACCTTCGAGTCTTCAGTTTCCTTAGTCTGTTCACTTGCTGTTGTTCAGTCGCTCAGTTGTGTCCAGCTCTGTGACCCCCCTGGACTGTAGCAAGCCAGGCCTCCCTGTCCCCTGCTTCTTCAGAGGGAGGCCAAAAGGCAGACAATCTCTGAGGGGCCTGGAGAGTGCCCCCCGCCGGAAGAGAATGCTGAGGCAGCTGGAGCCCAATTAGGGGCTACTAATTGCTGAGGCTACCGTATTGGCCGACAGGTGAAGCCAGAACCTTTTCCTTGGCTGTGAGAACCCTGCAAGCAGTTGGGATCTCAGGCTCACACAGAAGATGCAGGGGGTCATGAGGTTGGAGGGCCCCCTCCGGACCCCCTCTCCCAGCTCTGGGGTGCAGAGCAGGCTTCCTGAGTCACTGCTTGCAGCAAAGTCCCCAGAGCAGCAACCCAGGCTGCATGCGGGCATCTGTGCTCCTTGGCAAGGGGCACTGGTCAACGTGGTCCCATCACTCAGTGCAGGCTTCTCCCAGGTGAGGGCCAGACAACCAGTCCCCAGGCAGCTCATTCTAACGCTTGTGTGAGTCATATGGGATTTGAAGCTCAAAAGACTTGTGATCACCATGACCTCTGTGAGAGTGAAAATGGATGGTAATCCCCATGACCCAGAAGTCTCATGGCCTGTCTGTGAGATGCCAACACCATGACCACCCCACACTCTTCCTGGTCTTTCCTCTACCCCAGGAAGCACGCTGGTGATGTGTTTGAGAACCAAGCAATGTGAACTTGGGCTCCAGAAAGGCGAGCAGGCAGGAGAGGGTGCTCACTTACCCTAGATTGGGAAACAAACTAAACCATTCTTTCCTAACCTTCCCTTTGGTCCGTTTGCCCTGAGTGAAATCCAGGCCATGAGGACTCAAGAATGCGCCTCACAGGGATCCCAGACCCCAGCTCCTTATTAAACCTTTCCATACTCATTTGAGCACAATCAGAATTTTTTAATCATCTTCCTGAGCATCAATTTATGGGGAGAGATCATTTCCAGATGTGATTCAAAATACAAAAAAAGCACACTCATTGATTAACAAATGATTTCTAGATGGAAAATACATGTGACTCGCAGTCCCCAGTTGAAACTTGCATCAGATTCTGCGTGAGTGATACAGAAGCCAGGTGTTCCCTGGTCCTGTCCATCTCTTTTCAGCTGAGGTCTCTTCCCTAGCCCGGCTCAAGATGTCTCTGTTTGAGACCAGAACAAACAGGAACTGCAAAGAGGGCTCTGGCTTTGACCAGATTCTCTCTCCCGCTTTAGTTGATTTCTCGCAGCCCCCCAAGCTCTGAGCCACAGGCAAGAGCAAATGACCCATGGAGGAAAAATTCAGTGCTAACAATCAAAGCACGGCTTTCTGGTCTACACTCTACAACAAACTGTCTATGAGCTTCAGCAGGACACCTCCCCTGTCCATTCTATTCATGGCTGTTCACCGTACAAATGTTGCCAAATCACTGACTGTGCACTGGTTCCTGATTAGCCTATGCTGTGCGTGTCCTTGTGCACCACAGACCTTGTTCATCCGTGATCGTATACTTTCCCAAAGACCTTTCCCTTAGCACGCTGCTATGCTGCTGCTAAGTCGCTTTAGTCGTGTCTGACTCTGTGCGACCCCGTGGACTGCAGCCTACCAGGCTCCTCCGTCCATGGGATTTTCCAGGCAAAAATCACTGACTGTGCACTGGTTCCTGATTAGCCTATGCTGTGCGTGTCCTTGTGCACCACAGACCTTGTTCATCCGTGATCATATACTTTCCCAAAGACCTTTCCCTTAGCACGCTGCTATGCTGCTGCTAAGTCGCTTTAGTCGTGTCTGACTCTGTGCGACCCCGTGGACTGCAGCCTACCAGGCTCCTCCGTCCATGGGATTTTCCAGGCAAGAGTACTGGAGTGGGGTGCCATTGCGCACCAGGCACCCACTAAAAACCTACTTCTGCTCAGAGATCCAAATCTGAGCATGACTTGCTGTTCTCAAGCAGAGCTGCCAAGCTGACTGAAGAGTCAATTCTGCACACTCTTATCACACAGCAGGCAGTAGGAAAGCGAAGCCACAAGCTAGGGGAAGCTCAAGATTCTATAAAGGGTGGAATCGAGGCTTGATGTTGAGCTCTGGTGCAGGTACTTACCAGTTCAAAGCGGGATGTGCTGACACTAGGAAGAAAATAAGCAGCCTGGACTTCCCTGGTGGCCCAGTGGTTAAGAATCTGCCTGTTGGTTATCCATTTTAAGTATAGTGGTGTGTACATGACCTTTCCAAAGTCCCTAAGGATCCCTTCATGGAACTGTGCCCAGTGTTATGTGCCAGCCTGGATGGGAAGAGGGCTTGGGAGAGAATGGATACATATACGTATATGTATGGCTGAGTTCCTTTGCCATTCACCTGAAATGACCACATTGTTAGTCGCCTATACCTGAATACAATACAAAAAGTTTAAAATTTGGGTTATAAAAAGAAAAAAGAATCCACCTGCCAATGCAGGGACACGGATTCAGTCCTGGGTCCAGAAAGATTCCACATGAGTTCATGAGCTTCAAAAACTACTGAGCCTGCACACCTATACCCCGTGTTCTGCACCAAGAGAAGCCGCTGCAATGAGAAGCCTGCTCACCGCAACTAGAGAGGAGGCCCCGCTCACCATAACTAGAGAAAGCCCGTGTGTAGCAACAAAGTCCCAACACAGTCATAACTAAATTAATTCATTAAAATATATATTAAAAATAATAATAAGGAGCCAGAGAATTTGGGAGCTTGCCCCAGTGCCAGTCCAAAACCACTAGACGGGCTTTAGTTCTGCCCAGATTCGCCCAGACTCAGCACCAGCAGCTGACTCCTGTCCACCTGGGGATCCTCTCTGCGCTTTTGTCTTTTGGCCTTTCAGAGCCCCTGCAGTTCCCCTGGATGGCTGGCATTCCATCAGTTAATTGGTTTGTTCCTTCTAGTCTGTGCACAGCAGATACCACGTGACAACGTGCATTGTTCCCAACCCTCTCTCAAAGAGTATCAATTCCTCCAACAGCTGTAGTAAGTGATTCCTTACATGTTCCTGCATGTTTCACAGGGCCACCGGCAGGGCAGATGCGCCTATCAGAAAGGAGCATGTCTGCCTCTTGGGCTGCAACCAAGCCACAACTTAATTTCCTCTTCTGGCTGTACGTCTCACGAAATAAATATGAAAAATGGGGTTGGGATGACTTGGTCTCAGATAAACAGGCCACACTCTGTAGCTGGACAAACAAGGTGCTTGGCTAGAAATAAGATGTTCTTTGGCTGGCATCTCTGAAACATGACAGCTTCTTCCCGATGCTATGTAAAGCTTGCAGGGAGCTTTTCCTTCTTCAAAGCACTGCCTGCCCCAGATTGTGAGTCAGGCAGAACCCAGATGTAGCGCCAATACAGCTGATAACTTCAAACATGCACCAGGCCGTTGTCGTTTGTTTCTGTTCAGTTGCTAAGTCGTGTTTGACTCTCTGCGACCCCATGGACTGTAGCCCGCCAGGCTCCTCTGTCCATGGGATTTCCCAGGCAAGAATACTGGAGTGGGTTGCCATTTCCTCCTCCAGGGGATCTTCCCGACCCAGGGACTGAACCCACGTCTCCTGCATCGGCAGGCAGATTTGTTATCACTGAGCCACCAGGGAAGCCCACATGTTAGGTAGCAGTCGTCACTAATAGAGGCATTTTGCCTGCATTTTCTCACGTAATCCTCACTGCAGCCCTCTGAAGTTTTTTTATTCTTACTATTTCCCATTTTACAAATAAGGAAACTGAGGCTTAATGGGATTAAACAAATTGCCTGAACACACACAGCCAGTAAGTGATGCAGCAAGGATTTGAACCCAAAACCATAATCTTCGGCTGCTAGTGTGTGCCAGCTTAATTGTTAAGTGTCAGCTTGAAGGCTAGAGGCCACACCTATGGACTCTGTCCACTTCATGCCCAGAGAGTCTCTGTTGAAGCTTGTCATTGTGATAGCAAGCAATTACTTGAGTCACAGAGATCCTAAGCTCCTCAACAAATCAGAGATTCCTTTTTGTCCTTCTTTCAGGAAGTTTGGGGGCCTTGTTCCACCAGTGGGGCCTCCAGCTGGCCAGGACAGCAGAGGGGCTTGAATGCCGGACTCACTCTCAGAATCGTCACAGCTCTGGTAAAAGGACAGGAGTGTTTCTGAGGAGCCCGGAGCAGGCAAACAGGAGGTCTGTGCCTGGTTACTGCCTCACGGCCGGGAAGGAAATGCAGTGTGAAGGCCAAAACAGACAGTTGACAATGTGCCACTTTCACAGCCAAAAGCTGGTTTTCCAGGCAAAGCAGAAATTCTATATTGAACATACCCCTCTGTCACAGCCCAGGGTGATGACTTTCAAATACAAATATAAAGTAATAACATGGAGAAATTTGTCACGGATCTCGGTTCATGACTCACTGTTTCTCTCTAGATAGATCCATTGCCACCAGCAGGCGTCACCAGCTGCAGTTTCTTTCCAGCTTCCTCTACATCTGCAGGGCCCTGTGAGTGGCCGGAGCCAGGGAGGACCTGAACCCGACTGGTGCAAATGCCTCTGAACTGGCTGCCCAAGAACTTCCAGACCAAAGGGGCAGCTGCCACCTGTGTTGCCCTCCTCATCGCTGTCACCTGAATTAGGTGGTGAAGGCGGGTTAAACAGCTTCTTAACATGCCATTGTGGAGTCTCTGAAGGAGAAAAATGGTGTTTTCTCTTTCAGGCTATCAGCTCAGCCCTGAACATATTTTCTGAGTTAAATTGGATCCTTTACATATAGGACAAAGCTCACCTGGGCCGGTCTCTAGGAGATCATAGGTTTGATTTTTCCTTTGAGTCACTTTGTTCTTGGTGACTACTCAGGCCTTTGAGCACACTCCTGGTGATCCCTGATCCTGTGTTTCCATCCTGGTATGTCTCTGGAGTTTAATCCCCTAAGACTGTCCACTCCTCATCTGGAGCCCAGGGGCTCACACACTCTCCTTTGCGGTTCTAGACTTTGCCTTGCTCTTTCCTCCAATATGTTTCTTGGACTTCATCTTTGTGGTTACCCTCTTGCCTCTGAAATGGCCTTGAAACCCAGGTTTTCCCAACTATCAGCTCAGCTTCCAGCCAAACTGCAGATAACTTCCAAGAGTGGAACTCTTTTGGGGGTGTTCCCAGAGCAAACTGGCTCTAGTTCTAAAGTTTCTTTCGTTAAGAAACTTGGGACAAGTTTCAGGGGCAAGATTGGAGGAAACCATGGGACTCAATCCTCTCTCTCCCCACAGCAAGAACCCTTGTCTCACCTTTTCTCAGAAGGGTTTTTTTTTGTGTGTGTATATATGATTTCATTTATATGAAACATCCAGAAAGGTAAATACATAAAGATCAGTGGTGGCCAGAGTGTTACAACTGGGATGTTATGCAAATTTTCCCTCAACTGTAAAAAAAATAGGACAAGAAAACGTATAAAGAGAAAAGCAGAAAGAAAAATATCCCCTAGAGCTGCACCACCCAAAACCACCCTTCACACTTTGTTTCAGTTTATGTTCTGCAGTAAATGAGACGGAGAACCAGATGGTTGGATGGCATTACCCACTCAATGGACACGAGTTTGAGCAAGCTCCAGGAGTTGGTGATGGACAGGGAGGCCTGGTGTGCTGCACTCCATGAGGTCGCCAAGAGTCGGACAAGACTGAGTGACTGAACTGAACTGATGTTCTACAGTAATAACTCTTACTGCATTTATAGTTTATATTTTGTTTTCAAACTTAATGTTATTTCCAAAGTATTGCCTATGGTCCATATGTTTCATGATCTTAATACTGGCTAAAGTTTCTTGATGTTTATTTTTTAAATTGCTTCTTAATATTGCTAGACTACTTCTTGCTATTCTTTGGAACTCTGCATTCAGATGCTTATATCTTTTCTTTTCTCCTTTGCTTTTCACCTCTCTTCTTTTCAGTGCTATTTGTAAGGCTTCTCCGGACAGCCATTTTGCTTTTTTGCATTTCTTTTCCATGGGGATGGTCTTGATCCCTGTCTCCTGTACAATGTCACGAACCTCATTCCATAGTTTTATGATCAGCCTTACCAATATTTAAAGAACTGGCTCTGAACTTAGAATCCTTAATTTCACGGCAAAATTTTATTAATTTTTTTAATGTTATTTTATTTTTAATTGGAGGATAATTACTCTACAATGTTGTGATGGTTACCACCATACACTAACACGAATCAGTCATAGGTATACCTATGTCTCCTTCTCCTCCTAGAACTCCTTCCCATCTTTCTCCCCATCCCACTCCTCTAGGTCATCACAGAGCACCAGCTTTGGGTTCCTTACATTACACAGCAAATTCCCACCAGCTATCCACTTTATATATGGTAATATATATGTTTCAATGCTACTCTCTCAAGTCATCTCACCCTCTCCCTCCCCTACCATGACCATAAATCTGTAAAGAAGCTAATGAGGACCCTGTATGCAAGACAGCAAAAGAGACACAGATGTGTAGAGTGGACTTTTGGACTCTGAGGAAGAGGGAGAGGGAGAGGGTGGGATGATTTGGGAGAGTAGCATTGAAATATGTATACTATCATGTAAGAAACGAATCGCCAGTCTATGTTTGATGCAGGATGCAGGATGTTTGGGGCTGGTGTATGGAGATATCCAGAGGGATGATGTGGGGTGGGAGGTGGGAGGGGGGGTTCATGTTTGGGAGTTCATGTACACCCATGACGGATTCATGTCAATGTATGCCAAAACCAATACAGTACTGTAAATAAATAAATAAATAAATAAACTGATAGTAAAGTCAAAAAAAAAATATTGCTAGACTAATTTATACGATGCTGTGCTTAGATGCTCAGTTGTGTCCGACTCTTTGTGACACTGTGGACTGTAGCCCACCAGGCTCCTCTGTCCATGGGGATTCTCCAGGCAAGAATACTGGAGTGGACTATCATGCCCCTCTCCAGGTGATCTTCCCAACCCAGGGACTGAACCCAGGTCTCCTGCACTGGAGGCGGGTTCTTTACCATCTGAGCCACGATGGAAGCCCAGTTTATACTGAAGGGTCTGAATCTCTGCAGCCCAGGAGACTGTCCCAGGTGTGGGTCCTGGAGGACCTACCCTTGTATGTCAGTTCACCCACCCCACCAGCCCCTGCCCCCGAGAGGGAGCAGGGGTGTGGCTTCCATGCCTCCAGGCTGATCTGCCTACCTGGTCAATCTCAGGGACTCTAAACCCAACTTTCCCAACATCCTCCACCACTAAGCACCAAGCCTGCTTAACGCTCCCCCCTTGCCCCCTTCTCCATCTCCCTCTCTCTCTGCCACACTGTAGGGTTTAGGAGATTTCAGTTCTCTGCGACTGAACCCAGACTCTTGACAGTGAGAGCACAGAATCTTAACCATGGGACGGGTTGCCACCTTAGAGTCCCCCGACACATCACCAGTCAGACACACCTCCAGAGCATTTTCCCCATGCATTCAGCATATATTTTTGACATCTCCGGCGTCCATCTTTGATGAACTACCCCCTCAGCGCACATGGCCCTTTCCTGCCTGTGTTGACACAGTCCCATTTGTGAACTAATGACTGGGGGTGGGGGAGAGAGAAGCCTCTAGGCTGAACCAATCTGCCTTCTCTCTCTCTCTTTTTATTTCTCTCCAGAATTTGAACTAAGAGATACAGAAACTACAGGAAAAAATTGTTTGAGGCTCTAAAGGTCATTTACAGTTTGGACTAAGGTAGGTGTCAGGGCAACCCAGAACTGTGAGCAAGCTGGAATTCTAAGTGAAGAGAAATGAACAGCCTTGTAGGGGAATCTCCAGGGAAGGAGGCTGGAGCCAAGAGACACAAAGAAGAGAGACGGTGTCATTTCAGAGAGCAAGACACAGAGAGTCTGACAGGCACCAGCTGGAAAATTTCCCAACTCTATGAAGCCTAGCAGTACTTTCAGCCTCTCTCTAGGCTCACTGTTTATCCTCCCATTCTGCTTAAGTTCTTTTGAGTAGTTTTTGTTTGTTTGTTTCTTATAATCAAATAATCCTCAACTGAGCCAAAAGCTTAATATGAGTATTTGCTTTTTACATGTTCGTGATCAGACTCAGCCAAACTGGGCGAGTCCCAAAGTCAGGTCCCACGCCCTGCTCCTCTGAGTCTCCCTAGACAAGCAGCAGATCTGAGGCATTGGTCAGCAGCTTCAACATTCACCAAGAAGACTTTCATTCCTTCAAATCTCTTCACTGCCAATCAGTCATGGGATATTGACCATGGCCCAGCATGGCCATTTGGTCCCCTCCCAGATTCTCTTTATCCTCATGTCAACCTTTCCTGTCCCCAGAGACATCCCTAGGGTGGCAGATATCAGGGAAGGGGGCCAGGCATCATTTACCTTGCAGGAAGCTTACAAATGCCCTAAAAATTGCTTATTGTTCATTTTTCATTACACATCTGTCCACCTGCTCACCCATTCATCCACTCATCCATCCACGCATCCACCTCTTCATCCATCCATGCTGGATATGCAGAACCACTGAATGTTCTCTGGAGTACCTGCTCAGAGAATAGCTCCAAAGGCCAAGAAGTCACACACTAGCCTTGAACCACCAGACTCTTCTGGGGAACAGGACTCACACTTCTTGACTTTTTCCTCAGTCCCCTACCATACTAGATTTTCCAAACAAAACTTCAAAAACTCAATCTATTGGCCCCATGCTCACGTGTCATTACATTTCTGATCCAGGAACTGGTTTCTGTAGCCACAACACTCTGAACCAACCAGAGGCATCTGCAGTCAAAAGTGTATAGTGCTGATCCACTGCTCGTTTGCAGGGTGGGCCATGTAGCTTCCTGACCTGCAGCTTCCTCCCAGGGGAACAAGTTCTTGAAGCTCATTCTATCTGATTCTATAGGGAGTCACAAGACCAACCTCTACTGCTTCTATTTGCGGCAGGAGGGCAAGGGGAGAGGAGAGACGACAGCCCTCTTGTGATAGAAAAGGTCCCAGAGTAAGGGCTCGTAGCACGCATGGGGGAGATAACGCTGTTAACGGTGGGGACAGCGATGGGGGCAGAGGTGGTGGCAGGGACAGTAGATGCACAGATGCTGGTGGAAAGTAAGCATTCAGTAATCACCTGTGTGCAGAGCTCCTGACTCAGATGGATAAGGGCAGCAGCAGACAGACCAGGCAGACCAGCTTTTGAGGTTGCTGGTCATTGCTGGCACTGCTTGATTCCCAGGCACTACCTGATCATATCAGGTATCTAGGATTTCTGAAAAGCCATGGACAATAAAACACATTTAAATCCTCTAATTCAATCAGGTCAGCTTAGGAAGATCCATGTTCCCATATTGTTCATGGAGCTAGATCATCTCTGCAGTCGATTAGAAAAGACAGTCCTCTCAGGAAAGGCCCATCTGCAGATGGTGATGCTCAGAACCTGTTGTTGTTCAGTTCCCCAGGTGCATCTGCCTCTTTGTGACCACGGACTGCAGCACACCAGGCCTCCCTGTCCCTCATCATCTCTCACAGATTCCCCAAGTTCATGTCCATTGAATCAGTGATGCCATCCAACTATCTCATCCTCTGTTGCCCACTTCTCCTCTTGCCCTCAATCTTTCCCAGCATCAGGGTCTTTTCCAATGAGTTGGCTCTTCACATCAAGTGGCCAAAGTATTGGCGCCTCAACTTCAGCAATGGTCCTTTCAGTGAGTATTCAGGGTTGATCTCCTTAAGAATGGACTGGTTTGATCTCCTTGCTGTCCAAGGGCCTCTCAAGAGTCTTCTCCAACACCACAGTTTGAAAGTATCAGTTCTTCAGCACTCTGCCTTCTCTGTGGTCCAAATCTCACATCTGTACATGACTACTGGAAAGACTATAACCTTGACTATATGGACGTTTGTTGGCTAAGTGATGTCTTTGCTTTTTAATACGCTGCATAGGTTTGTGCAAGAAGCAATCATCTAATTTCATGGCTGCAGTCACCATCCACAGTAATTTTAGAGCCCAAGAAGAAGAAACCTGTCACTGTATCCACTCAGAACCTGGCCCAGCTCTTAATCTAGGGCCTTCTCTTCTGACCATTCCAAATGCTCCCTTCCCTCCTATGAGGTCTCTGTCCATCCAGTAAATCCTTGCATCAAAGAACTACATTTAGGAACAGGCTGATGACAGAGAAAATCAGAATTTAGATGAAATTTGCTTTAGTCCAGGAACCAAATTGCTCTGGGTGGGCTGGCCTCCCTCTGTGGGCCCCTGCTCACTTTTTCCCACCCAGTTCCACCAAGCAGGGGCTGGCCTCTCCCTAATACAGAAAATACAGCTTTTCTTTAAAGCGTTGGATTTTCCCCTCAAATCAAACCTAGTATTCTGATTCTAACCCCTGTTCTCAGGGTACAGGGGCTGGTAGTGGGGCATGACACACCATCCCCAGTCCATTGACAGCCCTGGCCAACAGCTGTCAAATATTTGGATTGAAGAATATTTGGGGTATTTTCACAGAAACATGGGCAGCCTACTCCCAGGAAGGAAAAAGAATTCATGACCAAAAGGAAAGCGTCCTTGGTATTGTTGGTAATTGTTACCATGTGAGTCTGTTCAGCATTATGTGTCCTCTCAGGCCCACCGCCCTTCACTCAGCCCCTCCAGGTTTTGCTTACTGAAGTATTAGCATAAACTCTTCCTCTGCCTTTACTTCCTAGGGATGACCCACAACTGTCCCCAGGAAGGAGCCAGCCCAGGTGCCACCACGTCTCACAAACACCTCAGAGCAAGCTGCGGGTCCAGGCTGTGACAAGCAATAGATCTTTCCAGACCAACAATTCTGTACCCAGGCCTGTCCTCGGTGCTGCAGACTGCAAGCAAAGAGACTATCACCACCACCATCATCACCTTCAGGATCATTACCATCATCACATCACCGTCACCAGCCTCACCACCTACCACCAGCATCGCCACCACAATCTCCTTCACCACCACCATCCTCACCATTATCATCATAACCACGATCATCATGGCCTTCGTCACCTCCACAAAACTCACATAGCCTTGGGCTTCCCTGGTGGCTCAGTGGTAAAGAATCCACCTGCCAATGCAGGAGATACAGGTTCAGTCCCTGACCTGGGAAGATCCCACATGCAGCAGGGTAGCTAAGCCCCTGCACCAAAACTACTGAGCCTGTTCTCCAAAGCCCGGGAGCTGCAACTGCTGAGCTCACATGCTGCAGCTACTGAAGCTCACACACCCCAGAGCCTCTGCTCCACAGGAGCAGCCATTGCAATGAGAAGCCTGTGCGCCGCAACTAGAAAGCAGGCCCCGCTCCATGCAACTAGAGGAAAGCCCGCGCAGCGATGGAGACCCAGGACGGCCAAAAAGAAAGAAAGAAAATTGTTTTCAAAAGAGAATTTTAAAATATAACAAATAGGTGCTTCTAAAAAATTTATATGTTGATCACTACATGCCAGGCAGAATTAAATAAATATTATCTCATGCAAGTTTAGGACAACTCTACAGGACAGACATTATCAATATCCCTATTTCACAGACAAGAATGTTGAGACACAGAAACATTAAGCAACTAGCTCAGGGTCACCAGTTTCTAAGGGGGGAGGCTGGAATTCCCTAAGCATCTGGAATCTGTGTCTGTTCTCTTCATCCCTCTGTGAAACTCCTTCTCATAAATGAGATGGATCTCCTGCCTTAGGGATGAATGGACAGTTGAGACCAGCATATGAGGAACAAGGTAAGAAAGAGGCAGCAGGCGCCTGAAGGATTAAGTGAAAGGGAAGTCGCAGAGAGAGGTCTGAAAGGTGGCCAATTGCTGGAGAAAGCCTGTCCACCTTCCAGTCACAGCATGATAAATCATGTTTCTACTGGGTCAGACACTGTGGAGGTCCTGGGGACAGATTTCTCTCTAAAACTTGGCCACACCTGGATGCCTTGTTGATCCTGAGCTTCCGGGACTGGGAAAGAATTAAATCGCCTCTCAGAGCCACAGAGCCCAACGCTACCAGTTCCTATGGCCGGCACTAAATTAATGACATGAATGTGCTCTTCCCATCACCCTTTCCTGGACTGAAATATGAAATATCCTTTCCCATTTTTGATCTTGTGACCTCTGGGGTGTCACAGGTACAGATCCACACGTGTTGCCTGCCCGCAGACCTGTATACATGATACACACTCAGGCACAAAAAGCACACTCCTGCAACCTTACCTCTTGTGTCTGTGAAATCTCAGCTGTTTATCCACTGACAAAGGGGAGCCTAATGTTTGAAATGGTGCCTGTGACTCCAGCACATCCACAGTTAGCCTCCTCCACTTCTGTGCAAGGGAGCCTGTTCTTTTCACTAGAGTAGAAACATAAAGCTTTAGATAAAGCCTTAGGTTTGTGCTGTGGGGAAGGTAGCAGCACAAAACTGCTGGTTGCCAGGACCAGTGCCAATGCAACCCGCTGGGGCCCAGCCTGGTACCTACTAGGAGGAAAGAGGGGGATGAGATTTACCTCCTAGAAGAAGGAGTCTTTTTTTAATCATTGTAAAGCTTTTTTTTTTTTTAAGAACAAAAGGGGAATTTTTTAATGATAAATTGAATACTTTGTTTTATATTTCTTAAAGTAATATTTGGGAAAACAATGTTTAGTGTTTTCTCTTTCATATTCCCCTGAGCATGACCTATTCTCTAAAGTGGCAAAGATATATATTGGTAGGATGGAGTGGTGTGGGGGTAGCTAGAAATGTTATAACAGGAAAGCCTAGAGAAAGAGTTAATATTCAGCTCATATTATTGAAATACGATTTCACAGTAAGACAATAGGCCTGAAAGCTAGGCATTGACCAGAGAGAAAAGATGTTCTAAATCTCTTTAGGTTCTATTCAACATACTGACAATCAATCAGTCAGGCATGCAGTCAACAATATCTATTGAGCCCTTCTCTGTATGTTCTAGAAGAATAGTCTTATCCTCAAGAAACTTAGAGAAAAGAGACAGGCCACAAGTAAACAAGATAAATACTAGGCACTGGTAAGTGCTAAGAAGGAGATAAAATTAGGTAATGTGATGTGTACGTTTTGCAGGGTTGGGCATAGGGCCTGTCCCCCTTAGGGAAGTCAGGAAAGACTGATTGAAGAGATGACATTTAACCTGAGACCTGAGCGCTAACATAGCAACCAAGCAAAATCTAGAGAACACAGTAGTCACAACAAGTGCAAAGGCCCTGAGATAGGAATGTTTTTAGGAAATTGAATACAAAGTATCATTGCTGCTGGGGGATTGTAAACGACCAGAATGGAGAAATAGGATGTAGGAGAAGTCTGCTGAGGCTAGGTCTTCCCATAGGAGGACTTGAAAACTAGTATAAATAATTTAAGGTTTATACTTATTACACTAGCAAGCCACATTGTTTGAAGCACGGGAGTGACACAATTTAATTTTATACTTAAGAAAGACCACCCTGATTACTATGTTGGAAGTTTGGCAGAGTTTTTCAACCTTATCACTAGGAAAATTTGGGGCTAGGTAATTCTTTGTTGTGGGGTGATGTCTGGTGTCTTATAGAATTGTCAGCAGCATCCTGGCTTCCCTCCACTGGATGCCAGTAGCACCCCCCCCTGCTTCCAGCAGAGACAACCAAAAGTGTTCCTAAACACCACCAAATGTCCCTTAGGGAACACAGTCCCCCCCAGATGAGAACTTCTGTTCTATGGGGACCCAAGTAGAAGAGAGAGTCCCAATTCGGAGACTGTAGCTGAGGTCCAAGAAGAAGAAACAGTCTGATGGTAACAGATGCTGATGGTAACCATGGAGATGATAAGAAATGTTTGGGCTCCAGGATCTATTTTGAAGTTAGAGCCAATGGGATTTTCTGATGGATTAGATGTGGGATGCAAGAGATAGAAGAGCCAAAGATGACTAAATTTTTGATCTGGGCACCTAAGACAATGGCAGTTCTGTCACCAAAATTTAAAATTCTTGGAATAAGGGACAGAAACAGTGACAGGCAACCAAACAGTTCTGGTGTTGATTATTCTAAGATTGTGATTCTTCTTAGACATCCAAGTGTAAACATTGAGAAGCAATTTAGACAGATAGCTAGGTAGAGATTCAGGCAAAACGTAAGTATAAATTAGAGAGTAACCCACATATCAGTTGAAGAAATGCAGACTATAGAATTTTTTTTTCTGTAGTATATTCAGACCATGAGACTTGCTGTCCAATTCAGAAGGAGAATACATAGAGGAAAGAAAAGCTAGAAGTTCACCTGTCTCAGTCCTGAGGAGTGAGGAGGAGAAGGCGGAAAATGCAGGAGAGGCAGGAGGCGAGATACAACACTCCCCTATGTTGAACTGGGCTTTTCTGATGGCTCAAATGATAAAGAATCTGCCTGCAATGCAGGAGACGCAGGCGCAATGCAGGAGACGCAGGCGCAATGCAGGAGACACAGACGCAATGCAGGAGACGCAGGCGCAATGCAGGAGACACAGACGCAATGCAGGAGATGCAGGCGCAATCCCTGGGTTGGGAAGATCCCCTGAAGGAGGAAAAGGTCACCCACTCCAGTATTCTTGCCTGAGATTTCCATTGACAGAGGAGCTTGGCGGACTACAGTCCATGGGGTGGCAAAAGAGTCGGACATAAATGAATTACTAACGCACACACAATGTGCTGAATAACTGGAGGGGAAAACCAGAAGGAAGAGTCTTTTGTCCTATCTCTTGGTTGGGACTCTGGGTTAATTTTACTTTAAATCTTGTCCCAACATGGCAGCAACCACACCAAAGTAAATTTAATTGTGAAGCATACTAGAACTAAGGGAAGGCCAAGCTTGAATTACATTTCTAAGCCATTTTCAATTTCCTTGGGGGAACGGGGAAGCATGTCTGGGACCCAGGCATTCCCACAGCCCTCCATGGAGGAGGGAGCACTGTGTGGCCACTGTGTTGGGAGCCAGGGGGTCTCCCCGGGTCACCATGGCAGGTAGAATAAGGACCCACAGGAGAGACTTCTCAGGTCAGAGTTAGAAAGGGTGCAGCCCACCCTGAATCAGCCCCGAGTGGGGAAACAGGATTGAGAGGTAAAGTCGCAAGTCTTGCCAACTGCTGACCTCAGCCATCAAAGACAGCAAGGTAAGCAGTGACCAGACCAAGGGCCACTGGCTCAGAAATCAGAGGATCACCAATGCCTGAGGGATCTGAGAACACAGTATTCCTCCTCCCGCATCCCAGTGCCATATGGGGTCAGAGAAAGGAGAAGAGAGCTGGAATCAGTTTGAAATTTTTCAACTGGACCAAAATTTAGTTTTATTTCTTCTTTCACCATCCATGTGTGGGAGCTCATGTGTAGTATCAGATCAGTATTAGGAAAACAAAGAAAGAACGATTGCTTTCATCAGTGTGGTTAGCACGGATAAACTTAACTACTACAGGATGTACTGGTCAATTAGCCAATCCAGGACGTACTGGTCAACTAGCCAATCCAGGACGTACTGGTCAACTAGCCAATCCAGGACGTACTGGTCAACTAGCCAATCCAGGACGTACTGGTCAACTAGCCAATCCAGGACGTACTGGTCAACTAGCCAATCCAGGACGTACTGGTCAACTAGCCAATCCAGGACGTACTGGTCAACTAGCCAATCCAGGACGTACTGGTCAACTAGCCAATCCAGGACGTACTGGTCAACTAGCCAATCCAGGACGTACTGGTCAACTAGCCAATCCAGGACGTACTGGTCAACTAGCCAATCCAGGACGTACTGGTCAACTAGCCAATCCAGGACGTACTGGTCAACTAGCCAATCCAGGACGTACTGGTCAACTAGCCAATCCAGGACGTACTGGTCAACTAGCCAATCCAGGACGTACTGGTCAACTAGCCAATCCAGGACGTACTGGTCAACTAGCCAATCCAGGACGTACTGGTCAACTAGCCAATCCAGGACGTACTGGTCAACTAGCCAATCCAGGACGTACTGGTCAACTAGCCAATCCAGGACGTACTGGTCAACTAGCCAATCCAGGACGTACTGGTCAACTAGCCAATCCAGGACGTACTGGTCAACTAGCCAATCCAGGACGTACTGGTCAACTAGCCAATCCAGGACGTACTGGTCAACTAGCCAATCCAGGACGTACTGGTCAACTAGCCAATCCAGGACGTACTGGTCAACTAGCCAATCCAGGACGTACTGGTCAACTAGCCAATCCAGGACGTACTGGTCAACTAGCCAATCCAGGACGTACTGGTCAACTAGCCAATCCAGGACGTACTGGTCAACTAGCCAATCCAGGACGTACTGGTCAACTAGCCAATCCAGGACGTACTGGTCAACTAGCCAATCCAGGACGTACTGGTCAACTAGCCAATCCAGGACGTACTGGTCAACTAGCCAATCCAGGACGTACTGGTCAACTAGCCAATCCAGGACGTACTGGTCAACTAGCCAATCCAGGACGTACTGGTCAACTAGCCAATCCAAACTATTGCTGAGTGCCAGCTATGCGCTGACTCTTTCATGCCGACATTTCTAATTTGCAATAAATTAGAAATGCAAGGACCTGGTTCTTCCTTTTGCTCTGACACGTGTTCTCGAACCTGGGTGGTATTCTTTCCATATCTGGATCTTCCTTTCTGGGCAATGAAGGGATTAAAGATTAAACCTTCTGTTAGTCTTCCAGTCCTGCAAGCCTGGACTTTGAAGAATGAATGTGGTACAAGAGTAGGCTTCCCACTGCCCTCCTTAACTGTAGAGAGTGGGAATGACCACACAACCAATCACCCCTCTCCTGGTCCTTAACTCTTTGACCTTCAGGAAACCTTGGGTCTCCTTCTCTCCTGGATGTCATTCTTAGCCCTGCAGAGTTGGCCCCAGGGCTGAGAGTGGTAAGAATTAAGAACATTCCCCTTGGTGGCCAGGAAAACCTATCAGAAAGAAAAGACCCTGTTTTCCTTCTTGGATTCCCTTAGCACTTCCTTGAAGCCGAAGGGAATGACATCACAACAAAACAAAGTTGCCAAGACATACTCTAGAAAAATGTCCTCACATGGTTACATTTTCTGCAAATTACAGCGTTTGGAGTATAAATCAGAGTAATTGTTTAAATCAGAGTGACTGTTGAAACAGATTTCCAGTGATCAAATCAAAAACGCAATCATTCTTGCGGTTCCTCCGGTGCTTGGAGCCCCACATACTTCTGAAACTGTCGGTTGTCAGTTACATGGAGTGTTTACATTAACATGCTGCCCTAACAGAGAAAATATATATTTTAAGAAGAAAATGTGAATCCAGGGTTACAAGAATGTTTCTGAAACAGCTAAGTCATCTTGTTTCAAGTAAAACCAGATGTTTGCATCAAGAGAAAGCCAATCATTTCTTTTAATTATGCTCAATGGTCAGGCCACCAAGAATACCCACATGTGTACACACGAGCCGGTGGAAATCAAAGGCTCTGTGGCAGAGAAAGCAATCAACAACTCCCAGACCACCAAATGGTATTGCCAGCACTGGCTCTGGGCACTCTCTGAGTTCCTTCCCTGAGAAAACCACGGTCCCAAGCAAGGTCAGGCTCAGGAGTAGATTCTCTGGTAGAGACTGAGGTTCTATACACACACACACACACACACACACAAAGACTTCAACAGTTATACTGTCCTCTTAAGCAACCTCCCCAGGACACCTCACTATCGCCAAAGATTCAGAAACGTGAATAAAGACAGAGCTCTTTCTCCTTGTGGTGTTTGTCCTGAAGGAGACGCAGTGGATCTGCATGCCAGCCTCCCTGCCCAGCTGGTAGAGGAGCCTGCGTGAGCAGAAGGCACATTTGTCAGTTTGGTCTCCACTCTGATGCACTGTCAGGTGTGATAGACCCGGTGGAAGATTCTCCAAAGGCCAGGCAATGATGTCCCTGACAGGTGGGCAGAAAGGAAGACTTTGGAGTTATCACCTTCCCTCTGAGATCCAGGCTCAATCTGAGAAAAGATCCAGTCTTCCAATCAGGGGCTTCCCCTGTGGCTCAGAAATAAAGAATTCACCTGCAGCGCAGGAGCCACAGGAGACACAGGTCCAGTCCCTGGGTCGGGAAGATCCCCTGGAGGAGGAAATGGCGACCCACTCCAGTATCCTTGCCTGGAGAATCCCAGGGACAGAGGAGCCTGGTGGGCTACAGTCCATGGGGTCACAGAGTCAGACACGACTGAAGCAACTTAGCAGCAGCAGCTCCTGAGCAGACACAACTGACTGCTGGGGGTCTTCACTGGGGGACTCACAGAGATTCATTCTGTTAATAGAAAGATTGTTGTTCTTTAGTCGTATCTGACTCTTTTGTGATCCCATGGACTGTAACCTGCCAGGCTCCTCTGTCTGTGGGATTTCCCAGGCAAGAATACTGTAGTGGGTTACCATTTCTTTCTCCGAGGGGTCTTCCTGACCCAGGAATCAAATCCACATCTCTGGCTTGGCAGGCAGATTTTTTTTACCATGGAGCCACCTGGGAACCCCAAAATCCTAGAGCTGGAATGTTTCCCACAACCAAAAATGAATAGCCATGCCCTTAAGGCGTCCTTCTAAGCATGTCCACAGTACCTGAGCTTTTCCCCAAGAAGATGGTAAGTCCTAAATATTTGTTCCAAACAGTACTTCTGAATCTGAGTTCTGCTTCTAATAGCACTGCAAAAGCTTAATGCTCACTTTGCATCAGTTCTCCAAACTTCATTATCAAGGTACCAGCCTCACAATTTTCACTATTATTAGTCTTCTTTAAATTAATACTCCTACCTTTCTTTTTTGTTTTCAAATAAATGGATTCTTTAGTCTTTTCTAAAATAATCAAGAAATCACAGATGTGTTAGTTGTGTATCTTTTAAATATTTGTTAAATATATGCCATTGAAATGGAAATATTCATCCATATTTGCGCTAAAATCTTCCCACAAGTACCATCAGTACTTGTCAATAGCTTTAGACAAGTATTCTGTAGAATCCTGGTGGTTTTTTTCTGAACCCTTCATCAGATTCCTTTAGATCACATGGCGATAAATGAACACAAGGCCGCATCACTCCTTCTGCCTGCCTCCATGAGCTCTGGAACCACCTCTCAGCAAGTTGTCTAGTGATAGGAGGAGTTCAAGACCTGTTTTTTCTCTTCCTGTTAGAAATAACCACCATTTCCCACCAAGAGAATTGAGGGAGGGATATTTTCTCCATGATTCATTATGAGAGGATGTGAACAAGAATGCTAACAGGGACTAAATGTTTTCTCAGAGTCTTCACTGTGCCCCAAAGTTCCACGGACATTTCAGTGGGTTTTTTTTTTTTTTTTTTCAAAATAGATCCAGCATGAGAAGTTGTAAAGGAAAGCTAATCCTGTATTATTATTAAACTAAGAACTCTGCTTTGAACTCAGCCCAGAAGTCAGACCATGTCTGTGCAACAGGCACTTGATAATCACTTCTTGGCTGCGGTTGACTGGCAATGTCCTCAAAACCAAGCCATCCTGGGGATTCCTGAAGTCAGAAGGGAAGTGAATTGTTTGAAAATAAAACACTCCTGCTTCAGGCCCGCAGATCGCTCATAAGACAGCGGTCTAATAATCCAAATAACTGTTTTGAAATGTACTTCAACTCCATTTTGTCAAATGTTTGCTTGCGTCTTTCAGCCTCATGGATATAAGTCCCCTGATCTGGCTGCAGGCCGCCCTGTCCGGTTGTGTAACAGCGGGATTTACACTGTGACTGCAGAGCTCAGAAGCTTTATCCGAAGTGCCACTGCTGCGATTCCTTCCATTCATTCCTGCAACCTTTTAACAAGCAATTATTAAGCACCTGTTGAATGCAATGATCCAATATATTCACTTCAGGGGATCTGAAGCTGCCTTACTCATGCCAGCAGCTGACGTTTCTCAATCCAGAGACAATGCCAGGAACATTCAGTCCTCTTTTAGTTTACTAGGCATAAATCTCAGAACAACACAGTATGCTGTTTAAGTAAGAAATTTTTCAGAAAACCACTTTTCTCGCAAGAGGTTGAGTCAAAGACTAAAGGATTTAGTTAGCACCTTAAGTAAGTAAGTAAGTAAAGTCGCTCAGTCGTGTCCGACTCTTTGTGACCCCGTGGACTGCAGCCCACCAAGCTCCTCAGTCCATGGGATTCTCCAAGCAAGAATACTGGAGTGGGTTGCCATTTCCTTCTCCAGGGTAGCACCTTAACTGGAGATGCAAATAGGTGCTGATACCATTCAAAAACGAAGAGGTTGAGAAGAGTGACAAGACCAAGTTCACATTCTAAATGTTTGATCCCACTCACAGCAGCTTCAAAAAATACAATTTAGGCCCAGCAGGTGTATCCAGATGCCTGGCATACAGCTAAGTACCCCAAAGCAGGTGGACCCCATCACACCTTTGGCTACAAGGTAGTTCTCCTGGGAAGGAAGCCTCAGCCCTTGGTCCTGGAAATTGATGTTTGTACTTGCAGGGAAGGAGGCCAGCTGTGGACAAAGATCAAGAAGACACATCACCATCTTGGGACATAGGGGTGTCATGGCTGCCACCCCAGAAATTCTGACTTTCAACCTGGCTGTGCCAGGCAGTGACCCACAATGAATTCCAACAGTGAGGAAAGTTATCAACTGACCAGGCTGGTGACGACTGCTATCCTAGTCCCATAGCCTGAAGTCTCCCATAGCTGAACTTCACACACTGTGAAGGGTCATTCAATATTCATGGACAAATGGATCTTCGAGTGAAAAGTTTGTACTGTATATTATCACACGAGAGTGTTTCAGCAGGCAGGGTATTTGAGCAGCTGGGGTCTTTTTGGAGAACTCACAGTACTTAAGTGGGATTGCTGTACACTCCACTTGGGAGTGAGGCTCACCTGAAAGATGGAAAGCCGCGTGCCTATCAGCAATCCCGTACTGGTCAGGGCTGCAGCAAGTTGCAGAGAGTTCACCGCCAGAGGGCAGCAGTGCACACAGACACAACGGAACCGCCCATTTGAAAGAGGAGAAAACTGAGGTGGGAAGGGAGCTTAGCGATGCGCCCACAGCTCACAGGGAGAACCGTGATCCAGCCCAACCCCTTGACTCAAATCCCACCCTCGCGACTCCTAGCCAGTGCTCCTCCACTGACCCCCAAGGTCCCCAGAAAGGAACATTTTGGATGCTTTATGCATCTTTATTTAGAGTTGATAAAGCTGCCAGACAGAACGGGGCCCACTGGAGAAGGGAATGGCAAGCCACTTCAGTATTCTTGCCTTGAGAACCCCATGAACAGTATGAAAAGGCAAAATGATAGGATTCCAAAAGAGAATCTCCCCAGGTCGTTAGGTGCCCAATATGCTACTGGAGATCAGTGGAGAAATAACTCCAGAAAGAATGAAGGGATGGAGCCAACGCAAAAACAATACCCAGTTGTGCATGTGACTGGTGATAGAAGCAAGATCCGACGCTGTAAAGAACAATATTGCATAGGAACCTGGAATGTCAGGTCCATGAATCAAGGCAAATTGGAAGTGGTCAAACAAGAGATGGCAAGGGTAAACGTCGACATTCTAGCAATCAGAGAACCAAAATGGACTGGAATGGGTGAATTTAACTCAGATGACATTGATAATCTCTAGGTCCATCCATGTTGCTACAAATGGCATAATTTCATTCTTTTTAAGGCTGAGTAATATTCCTTTGTATATATGTTCCACATCTTCTTTATACATTCCTCTGTTGATGGACATTTAGGTTGCTCCTTTCTTAGCTATTGTAAATACCTACCATGCTTTAATACCTGGACTTCCCCATGCGAAGCCCAGCCCTTCTGTTTGTTCACCTAGTGTCCTCTAGACTGGGGAATTTTGAATATTGGGATTCCTAGAAAAACACTGCCACTGCAGTCCTGGCTACCTGAGACCCTGCTGGTTAAATGTGCAAAAGTTAGGGGAAGGGCTGGTAGGACGGCCTCTGTCACGTTGACAGGAGATTTCAAGCTTCTGAGCAATCCCTGCCTTTTGTCCTTTCTCCTTATGAAATTTCTTGTGCCCCTACTTCTTTCCAGGTTTTACTGTGTTTATTTTTCCATGTTGACTAATACCTAGGGATGCTCACCTAAATTGAGACATTTGAGGTAAGAGGTTCTCTGCATTAAAACAGCAGCCCTGACCCCCAAGACCCAGTAGGTGAAAAAACAAAAGAAAAAGGAAGGTGAGGGTAGTTAAAAGAAATTAGGAGAGAGCTCCTCTCTACAGGGTAGNTGCTCACCTAAATTGAGACATTTGAGGTAAGAGGTTCTCTGCATTAAAACAGCAGCCCTGACCCCCAAGACCCAGTAGGTGAAAAAACAAAAGAAAAAGGAAGGTGAGGGTAGTTAAAAGAAATTAGGAGAGAGCTCCTCTCTACAGGGTAGGAGTTTCTGGCTCCCAGTCTACAACTTCTGTCCCATTCTTTTTCCCTTGAGAAATCCTTCTTACCTGTAACCTAGGTCATCCTGATTGAAAATCTCCACTGATAACCCATACTTTGATCTGGCCACCTCCAGTCCTTTAGGTCAGGACATTTGAATCATGGGGCTTGTCCATAAAGACATTAACACAACAGTTCTGGCCACCCAGGCTCCATCCAGTAAATGAGCAATGGAAAAGGAAGGGTGTCATATGGATCAGAGGGAAAAAAATCAGGTCAAAACTGTAATCATTTCCAGGCTTCTGGGTATCATTCCCTTGCACTCTCATTTTCCTCTCACTTTTAGCTTTCATGGACTTTTATTGACCCTAATCTCCAGTCTGATACCATTGCTTGAGCTTCCCTGCACTTGGGGCACCTCACTCTCAGCGCCAGCCCAAACTCAGATTCCAGGCCCCAAANTCTCATTTTCCTCTCACTTTTAGCTTTCATGGACTTTTATTGACCCTAATCTCCAGTCTGATACCATTGCTTGAGCTTCCCTGCACTTGGGGCACCTCACTCTCAGCGCCAGCCCAAACTCAGATTCCAGGCCCCAAAATGGTCATCTCCCATTGGCCTCTGTTAATGAGGTAAGTTTTTCCTCTCTCTTCCACTCCGACAGGAACACTAAGAGGAGGAGGTTACAATTCAGCCAGCATCTCTGACCACTCTCAAAAAAAATCTTCTGCTTAGATTTCTCTCTGTCCCACAGGCCCAGACTCCAGCCTCTTCCCTGAATCTTTCACATAGGATTAGTAGGAAAAGAAAAAGAAGCATATCCAAATCATCGAAGCAGAAATCCTCTGGTAGAAACCACTGGTCTAGTATAGTCATTCATCAGATTATTGGATCCTCTATTCACCATCTCTGACAAGTGGCCATTAGCCTATTCCTGGCCGATAGCCCTTCAAAGAGGAACAGCTCATTATCTATGCAGACAGTCAATATCATTTGGTATTCCTTTATTAGAATGTTCTTTTTACAGTGAGCTAAAGTCTCTATCCCTGTAATATCCACACTTTGATTTTGGTTCTGTCCCTTAAGTGCCCACAGAAGCAGTACAACTCATCTTCAAAATATCTACCCTTCAAACAGTTGAAGAGAATCCTAATATATTCTACTTCTGCATATTTTCTTCAGGCTAAATAGTCTTAATTCTTGTGATGTGGGAAACAATCTAGTAAAAAAAAAAATTGCAGGCCAGTCCCTGTAGGTCAGCTCTTTGGGCAATTCCAGATAGAAGTGTTTTAAGACAAGACCAGTTGAGAACTATGAGAAGCCATGGTTGTCCTCTGATGTCAGCTCTGAAGATCTCAGGTGTCCCTTACTCTTAACAGCTTTCTCTGGACCCATATTGTACACATGTATCCAAGCCTCCTTGAACTAATTTCTATTTCTTCTCAATCATTGACCATGCTATTCTCAACCTTCTTGTCTGTACAACTGGCTGAAATCCCAGGCCAAGAAAATAAAGGAAAAGCGTTCTTCAGGATATAGTCAGTGGAGCAGTTTACTTCCTGGTGATTTTATATATAAAATAAACTTTAATTATTTGCTAATCACAATTATCCAAGCTGTGGGGTATGTGCATGTGTGCTCCTGCATATGTGTGTGTGTGTGTGAGAGAGAGAGAGAGAGAGAGAGAGAGAGAGAGAGAGGCTACAGGAAAGGAAGGGGCAAGATACACATATTTTGAAATTAAACATTAGAATTCTGTGTAAAGGGGATTTAATATGTTTTTCTTCATGATTACTCTATTAATATTGTCACATCAGGAAAGGGGCTGTTTATTTTAGGTGTAATGAGGTCTAATATAGTGGGGTTGTTTTTAAATATGAAGGGCTCTTTCATGATGATCTGGAGTTAGATGGCTGCCCTTTCATTTCAATTTGGTATTATTTGCCAAAGCATAGATGGAGTTTGATTTTCAAGACTGGTTCCTCAAACTCATGCAAAAGAAGCAAAATATTCTCTAGAAAAAGCAAGGTATTCTTTGGATTTATGAACCTCCTCTTCACGTGCAAGATGTGAATTACAAAACTAGAAATAAGCCAGAGCTCAGAGCACTGATTTCTACTATGATACTATTGTTTCTACTTTGATACTTTTTTCTTGGAAACTTTTTTCACCCTAAACTCCTCCCCACCCCAAACACATTTATGTACACTATTTTGAGCAAACAAATCTTAGTGTGAATGCTAGACAGAACAGTTCTTCAGTCAATAGAAGCCACAGTCTAACTTGACATAAAATTATGGCCTGTCTTCTTGTTGTTTCGGTCACAAATAGATACCATTTGCACTCATTTTGAATTCTCTTTCCTCTCCAAATATTTTCAAGATGCCCCCCTTTCCAGAGACCTTTCCCAATTAAGTCACCTGACCCCTTCATTGTCTTCATACTGAACTCAGGGTTCTGAATGGCACTTCCTATTCTTTCCCAGACTGTCTAGGACAGAGTTCTTCACCCAGTGAATCTGAAAATCAACGTTACTGAATGATACAAGAAATAGTCTGTAATCCAGTCTACAGGATCAAGGGAAATAAAATTGAGAGTGAACTAAATCAGGCTGTGCCTACATAAGAATTTTGATACCACTGGGAATTAAGAATAAGTTCCAGAATGCAGGTTCCTCTAGGCATAGCAACTGACTGCTTTCAGGAGCTTCTTCGTTTAGGGCACCAGGGAGTGTACAGATAGAAGATCAAGATAGCATATAGACAAATACCTACAATCAGAACAACTGGAAAGAAACGCCATAGGTGATCTCCATCCAAATCCCTTCCTTCCGACAGGTAACATTCTAAACCATTGAGAACAGGAGGGCAGTGGGTTTCATTCTACCGTTCATCACCTGCATTCTAGTGCCATCTTGTTGGGGCATCAGAGTTGCAGCCCAAACACAGAAAGAGGAAGAATGCACCCCTAAGATGTTGCTACAAGATGAAATCACTAGCTAAAATATCCAGGACCCTCTGTATATATGTGTGGTGTGTGGAATCAACAGGAATTTAGGTCTTTTTCAACACTTACGTACATAGCATATCTTCCCTTCAACTTCGACTCCCTTTCAACTTCAAGTCGTGTATCAGGATCATTCTCTGTGATGTTAACTAAAGTTCTGCCCCCAATACCAGGTATCAGATCTTCCTAGTGGGATGGAGGCATCAATGGCTTAAGAGATTAGGAAGAAAACAGGACAGAAAATGCCCTCATCTTTTGTTTCAAAATAGACTTTTGAAAAATTACAGTGGAAAAGATAGAACTGGCATATGATCCAGAAATTCCATTCCTAGGTATATAGCAAAAGGAATTGAAAACAAGGATTTGAACAGATGTTTGTACATCAGTATTCCTTGCAGCATTATTTACAATAGCCAAAAGGTGTGAGCCACCCAAGTGTCTGTTAAAAGATGAATGGATAAGCAAGATGTGCTATAGATAGACAATAGATAAATTCATCCTAAAAAGGAATGAAGGTCTGACACGTGCTATAATATGGATGGGTGAACCATGCAGACAGTTTGCTAAGCAAAGTAAGTCATACACAAAGAGACAAATATTGTATGATTCCATACAGATTCATATAAATGGAAAGTAGAACAGTGGTTACTAGGGGCTGGGAGAGTGAGGGAATGGGAAGTTCTTGATTAATGGTTATAGAGTTTCTGTTTGAGGTGATAAAAATGTTTCAGAAATAGTGATGATGGTTATACAACATTGTAAATGTAATACCACTGAATTGCATACTTAAACATGGTTAAAACAGCAAATTTTGTGTTATATATTTTATTCTAATTTTTAAACACTAATAATGTAATATACCAAAATTCATTGAACTGTACATTTTAAATGGGTGAATTGTATCTTTACTAAATTGTTTTAAAAGGCAGAGCCAAGTTTTCAATTAGTAAGAACTGAACTTTCTGATAAAAAAAGAGAGGTTTTTGAGTTTCCAAATTTGAAGACCAGAAGGGAAATATGAAGTTTATGTCATACTCAATAAATCGGAAAACAGATCGATAATGAGCCAGACTAACTACCCTTGGAGGCCAGATAAGAGCTGAGGCAGAACGGAGTACAAGAGAAGTCAGACTGGGCTGTGCATCACAGAAGGGTCTCTGTGCCCTGCTCCCCACCTCATCCCAGCTCTCCAAAAGGAGGAGAGAGGATGGCACTCCCAGGGCAGAAGTAATGGGGTCTCACTTCCTAGGGTGTAGCACAGGGGTGATAAATTGAAGAGAACAGCTCATGTCTAGCTTGGTGCTGGTGTCATAGAATAGCAATGGCTACATGAGGCCTGGAGGAGAAGGGAGCTGTCCCAGACAGGTGGAAGGAGAGAAAGAGACTATTCCAGTAGCCCTACAACTGTGCAAGAGGAGAGAGAGAGAAAGAGAGAAAAAAAGGAGACAGCCCGGTAATAGGTGCAGGGTTATGTAGGTCTGCAGAGGTCTTGTGGCCTGGTTGAAGGGATGCTGCAGCAAATGTCTGTGTGGAGGAGAAAGACTACTTGACATCCAAGCTGGGTGGTACAGCTCAGTGGATGCTGGAAGTGATCCTGATGCTCTGGGGTTTGATGGCTGCCCTGATGCCATGATACCATGTACACTCCCTGGAACTTGGATATTATTCCAGGGAAGAGAGAAAAATCCTGAAATGACTGGGAAATCACTGTTTGCCTGAATTTATCTGGGTGTATTTTTTTCTGCCAGGTGGCAAATTGAGGTAGCAGAAACAGGAATGTAAAGAAATGTTTTTCTGCAAAATGGAGTTAGTTGTCTGTGAAAATATACCTCTGTCATAAAACCATCTTCTAAGAAGACCAAATAAGATACAGTAAAGGCATGAATCATTAGGGGCTTCTGGACTTCTAAAATTTTTTTGATGATTAACCTTAAGACTTATTTTCCCACTTGGAAAAATTTCCTGGCCAGGCCTAGTGTAAGTGTACGTTCTCAGCCCTTGTTACTACAGTTTGCTTTGTTGCTATGTGTGTTAAGTCGCTTCAGTCGTGTCCAACTCTTTGCAGTCCTATGGACCATAGCCTGCCAGGCTCCCCTGTCCATGGGATTCTCCAGGCAAGAATACTGGAGTGTGTTGCTAGTTCCTTTTCCAGGGGATTTTCCTGACCCAGGAACCTGACTTGCATCTCTTAAGTCTCCTGTATTGATAGGTGGGTTCCTTACTGCTAGTGCCACCTGGGAAGCCCTTTGTTTGTTGCTATAGTTCATAGTTACTACAAGTATCCTTGGATCATTTGATGAATGTAGGACTTACAGATTTCATTAGTGACCACTGAAAAGGAAGGTAAAAAATCTGAGCTCTTCCACCTTGTTCATAAATGTTATCCAATGCATCAGCAAATTCTGAGACTCTCTCCCCAAAATATATCCTAAACCTGACCACTTTACATACGCTCCATTGCTATAACTCTAGCATATAAATCCATTCTTCAGTTACCAGGGTCGTCTTCCGGTCCCTTAAACATGCCAGGATTGTTCCTGCCCCAAGACCTTTGCACTTCTTATTCCTGCTGTTTGGAATACTCTTCCATCATATTTTCACATGGCTAACTCTTATCATTCAGGTCTTTAATTAAATGTTACCTCCTTAAAGAGGCTTTCCCCAAACCCCTTCCATCCCAAGCTCCCAGTTAAAACAATCCTCTCTAAGTCATTCTCTATCATAATGCACAGAGCGCTTATTGGGGCCTGAAATTATTTTATGCACCNGAGGGCGGAGGTGGGTGGGGCAAACCTTATGTTGTCAAATGTCACGTTGAGAAGATTCATACTATAATGTCAACTTATAATGTCAAAATGCAGTCATGTATAATTTCCTTCCTTTCATCTGAGACATTGTCTTACTACCATTACTAATTTTTGAAGGGAAAAGTGAAAGATGGGGGTGGCACTATCCCTTTCAAGGGAAAAAGTGACAGACATTTATAAAAGTTCAGTATTAAACAAATGTAAACCTGATCAGTTGTTGATCACTGCTGACTATCATGAAGACACCATTGAAGATTTATCACTATAATCTACTCATCAACTGTCCAAATTGAAGGGGAAAATAACATCAATTGATCTGAAGCACTGGATTACTTGAGGATATAGGAATATGCAGACATCAAATGAAGCATTTGTATTCGTCTCCCCTTAAGCTGCACTGAATCGAGTTTCCACACTCAAGAGGCTAATGTGTTTAAACCACATTACCCATCTTATCTATAGAAGCAAACCTTGGGCAAATATACATTTTTTAAAAAATCAGTCCTACCTTCCAACTGTGGAAACCTCTTAAATTAAGCCTAGGTAGAAAACATGCACAATCTGTAACTATGAAATGAGAGTGAAACAAACATCATATTCCAACAAATAACACGAAACATGAAATAAACCTCCTAGCATTTCCTACCCTCCTTTCTGAGCACAATAAGGATTACAGAATGGCAATCAGTCCATTCCAACAATACCAAGAAAAATTAAGTCCACTGATATAGTTGTTGCTAACCTCATCCCGGCTTCTGTAATCTTACATGTGTACACCTAAGTCACTCACAGCAAAAACATCTTCAACTGATTCACTTTGCTATTTTGTTACTTTATGTTGCCGGGGAAATTATTTCCAATGAGAAAACACTATCTCATTTCACCAATGGACTACTAAACTTCAGAAAGACAAAACCTGCTTTTCAGGGAGAAAGCAGAATTGGGTGATTGGCAGTTGGCAAAGCTGATGTGAGCCTGGTGAACACTTGATCTGTTGGCAACAGAAACCCTTACACTGCACTATACATCAGCATCAGCTGAATTTGAGACCTTGGCAACTTGAGCATATTCATTAATACTGACTGCTACTTCTCAGCGGAGAAACACTGCTGAAGGTACAGGTGTAGATCATTTCAACTTTTTCCTTAGAAAATAACACACATCTGTTCACTGTAAAGTAATTACTGAATGGTAATTAGGACTTAAGCACTGGGGTTTAAATAACAAAAGGAGTTTTTAGGACTTGGCCCAAATAGAACAAGTGAAATCTCAAGTTCTGTGCTCTTTCACAATATAGCTTCTGAGAGGCAAGGAATGAAACAGTAAAAGCTTCAAGTTCATAGTCCTTGCTCCCAACCTGACCAGCTAGTGAAGCTGAGCCATATATCTCATCCCTCTGGACCTGAATCTCTTCACCCAGAAAATGGGGAATTAGACAAAAGGTGACAATTCTCAACTCGAACATTCTAGACGTCCCCTGACTTTCAGATACTGTAAAATAGTAATTTCAGTCAGTAGGTCAGGTTCCCAATTTGTTATCCAACACCAGACAAACCACATTATTAATTAAATTGATGCCAATATTAGACAGATGCCTAGAAACTTCGGGTATACCTAGAAAGTCAGGATCATCAAAAAAGCAACAGAGTTTCAGAAAAAAACATTTGTTTCTGCATTAATGACTATGCCAAAGTCTTTGACTGTGTGGACCACAATAAACTGTGGAAAATTCTGAAAGAGATGGGAATACCCGATCACCTAACCTGCCTCTTGAGAAATCTGTATGCAGGTCAGGAAGCAACAGTTAGAACTGGACAGGGAACAACAGACTGGTTCCAAATAGGAAAAGGAGTACGTCAAGGCTGTATATTGTCACCCTGCTTATTTAACTTTTATGCAGAATATATCATGAGAAATGCTGGGCTGGAGGAAGCACAAGCTGGAATCAAGATTGCTGAGAGAAATATCAATAACCTCAGATATGCAGATGACACCACCCTTATGGTAGAAAGTGAAGAAGAACTAAAGAGCCTCTTGATGAAAGTGAAAGAGGAGAGTGAAAAAGTTGGCTTAAAGCTCAACATTCAGAAAACTAAGATCATAGCATCTGGTCCCATCACTTCATGGGAAATAGATGGGAAACAGTGGAAACAGTGGCTGACTTTATTTGGGGGGAGCTCCAAAATCACTGCAGATGGTGACTGCAACATGAAATTAAAAGAGGCTTACTCCTTAGAAGGAAAGTTATGACCAATCTAGACAGAATATTAAAAAGCAGAGACATTACTTTGTCAACAAAGGTCTGTCTAGTCAAGGCTATGATTTTTCTAGTAGTCATATACGGATGTGAGACTAGATGTGTATAAGAGACAGCAATATAGCTTTACTCACTGGTTTAAAAAGTGGAAGATGTGGAAGATTGGAATGAACTTTACCACAGGGCCTCCCTTATAATCTTTTTGAAAGAAAAATTCACATCAAGGTTTTATTTGTGTGAGTTTCCTCTTCCTTTCCAAAGTGGAGTGCTACCGAGCGTTCTAGTTAATTGCATGTTTTTGTGAGGTGAGTTTCAGTCAGTTGAAATTTTAGTTGATTGTTGTTGATCAATAATAGGTGATCAACTATTTAGGCTTCTTATGGTGATAGAAGGTGAAGGTGAAGGTGAAGGTGAAGTCGCTCAGTCGTGTCCGACTCTTTGCGACGCCGTGGACTGTAACCTACTAGGCTTCTCCGTCCATGGGATTCTCTAGGCAAGAATACTGGAGTGGATTGCCATTTCCTTCTCCAGGGGATCTTCCCAACCCAGGGATTGAACCCGGGTCTCCCGCATTGGTGGCAGACGCTTTAACCTCTGAGCCACCACGGTGATAGAAAGGAATCGTAAATAATCAACCTGTGCAGGCTTGCCAGGTGAATTCAAGGAAAGTCTAATTGAACAGATGGATCCCCATCCTCTAACTGGAAGGCTATTAGGTGTTTTGACTTTGTTAGACAAGAAAAGAGAGAGGTCCTGTGGTGAGTTCCTCTAGGGAAGAGAGTTTCAGAATTCTCACAAAGATCTGGGAGTCCTGTGTGATGTTAATTATCCTGGTGTGGTCTGAGAGAGTTGGCAGCCTCAAAGATAACAAAGACTTAACCCCCTAAGGCTTCCTGAGCTGCGACATGCTCTCATAAGCAAGTAGGTTACCTGGGAGGACTAATGGAGACAGGCTAATGAAATCCATATGGTTGGTCACTTTGGACAGATGGCCTGCATGCCACCTTGGAAGCACCTTAAATTTCTAGGTGGTATTCAAGGGCAGCTTTAAGCTGTGCATGGTGAAGTTATTGAATCTGCAGACCACAAAGGAATGGCTAGAGATGGACTAAGAGATGAGGTCATATTTTATAACGGGTAGGAATGGGATCATGAGGATGGGGGAAGGATATAAATGAGTTTTCTCTCTCCTCCCAAAGCTGGAAATGACATCCCCCAACTCTCTTCCGTTGAGCAAGCAGAGGCTCTTTTCTTTTTGAGAAATACCCTTCTCTTACGTCTCCTCAGAGCCTTATTTGGACAATCTCTATACTTCAGTTGCTCTACTGGTGGGTTCTTAAGTCTCCTGGGATTTGTAGAATCCTTCATATCGTTAAAGAGCTTTTTCTGATATTACCTTCTAACTAACCCCATACAGAAGGTAGAGCAGGGAATATTTCCCTTGATAGATGAGGAAACTGAGACCAAATGACCTTACCCAAAGAAAAACAAGAAAGTCATCAGTGAATGTGGAATTAGAAATAATTTTCATCTTATTTTTTCCAGTTTTATCTACATCATGACATAACCCTTGTTATATCAGAAGCTATAACAAGCCATGAATAATAGCAGTCTACTGCATTTGTGGCATTTGCTCTAGTTTTATGGATGTTTTCCTTTTCTTTGCCTTCTTATCTTGGATCCCTTTGAGATTTGGGGGGCATGGCAAAATGTAATTTAAAAGTGTGTATAGGCTTCCTTTTCTAATTGATCCGTCAGAGGGAATAAAAACAAAGATCAACCAGGAGAGGATAGAGATGCCTTAACATGCTCTACCCATAGGCTTGGTTCATGCATAGTACCCCATGTTTCTATGAACACTCGTACCAGAAAGGCATTGAGATGGAGTGGAAAGAGGACCCCCATCTAGACTCAGAAATCTAGCTTGTCCCCACTGAGCTGAGCAGCTTTCAAGTCACAGTGTCATCTTGCCTCAATGTTTCCTCCCTGAAGGAGGTGTAATAACACCTGTTCTGGTTGCCTGGCAGGATTGTCATGTGAATAAAGTGTGGTGAGATATGTGAATATGTGTTGAAAGGGGCTTCTCAAGTGGCCCTAGTGGTAAAGAACCTGCCTGCCAATGCAGGAGACAAAAGAGATGTGGGTTTGATCCCTGGGTTGGGAAGATCCCCTACAGGAGGGCATGGCAACCCACTCCAGTATTCTTGCCTGGAGAATCCCAGGGACAGAGGAGCCTGGCAGGCTATAGTCCATGGGGTTGCAAAGAGTCGGACATGACTGAGTGACTTCACTTTGACTTTTCACTTTCTGGGGCACTGGAGCAAGTCATGTCTTTCCCCACTCCTTTCCATTCATATTTATTTTTAAAAGGGGTTTAAATTAGCATTAACATTTCATTTTAAATGTTATCCTTTTATCCCCTGAACTATCTTCAGTGGGAATATGGCCAAGAATCTGGAAAAGAGGGCTTTCCATATGGCTCAGCTGATAAAGAATCTGCCTACAATGTGGGAGACCTGGGTTTGATCCCTGGGTCGGGAAGATCCGCTGGAGAAGGGAAAGGCTACCCACTCCAGTATTCTGGAAAAGAAATCAAGCATCTGTAATTGTCTTCTAATATTTCAAGGGATCTGAAGGCAGAGAGAATTTTGGAATTGCTTTTCCTCCCAGTACTACTTTTTAACATGACTGTATCAGGTTAAATTTTCAAAACCTGGTGGAAAATGATCATTTTGGTGCAGTTTTCCAAATCATAGTGGCATTTCTTTGGGCAAAGGCAATGAAGCCATCAACTTGTCTTTTTTTTAGCATGGGTGCTTCCAACTCCAATTGGGACATTTAGTTTTGGAGCTGCTGTCTAAGGAAATCAATTTTCAAGTCATGAGGGCTGATGGTAATATTTCAGATGTCTCTTCCAGCTGCATGCATTTGGCTCAGCCCCTCCCTGCCTTCCTCTCTGTGCCAGTGACTTTCTGTGACTGTAAGATAACAGCTAAGGATAGTTCAGAAAATGAGAGAAACAAAAGAATCACTTAAAGATATCATCATTTTAATGGCAGCCTTACTCAGGACAAGTAAAAATGTCCGCAGGGCGATTAGAAAGGAATTTTCTTTTATTTTTCTCTTAGTGGAAGGACTAGAGGGCTGGCCCCAGGCTTTTTTATGGTATTACTATTTAGCCCCTGTGGTTTTAATATGGAGTGAGAATGGGTAGAAATGAGCTCATGTTATGTTTGTAAATGTTGCATGTGGTCTTGTTTTAGCCTGTAATGTTGAGAAGGCATGCCATCAGGGGTCCTCATTTTTTTTTTTTTTTTTTTGTAGAGGAGTTGCTGTTCTTAAAATTGCCTTGAGATCATGGAGGATTGAGGGGAAAGTGACATGCTGTGGCAGTGAAGTCCCTAAGTAAGAGATGATGTGTTCCTGCTGGTTGCTTTCTCTGATTTATGGGGTTCAATGAGGGGAAGAGTAGAAGATATTAATTTTAAAAAAAATTGGCAACACCCCATGGTATGTGGGAACCTTAGCTCTCCTACCTGGGATGGAACCCACACTCCCGGCATTGGAAGGCCGAGTCTTAACCCTTGGACCACTGGGAAAGTCCTGAGTAGAGGACATTAAGAGGACAAATGGCTTGGAGACCAATTGGTTGGGCCCCTCAGTATTATGTGAATACCAAACATTCCCTTTTTTGGGTTTACATAACATTTTCAGTACAATCAGGCTAAGAGCTGGCTTGTCCTATACTGCTCATTCTACTCTTAGATCATCAACTTTTGTGAGCTGTCCTAAAGAACTTCCCCACAGAGTCCTTACTGCTGTCACTAGTAACCAACTGAGGAAAAAAAAAGTAGCTAGTGGGAATTAGAAAATGATTTGTACTTCTTTATACCTAGAAATATCCAGCACCTTTTCTAATCAGATTTTCAAAACAGTTCCATTTTCATACAAATTGCTTATTGGCTGTAAAGGTCACTAGGAATTGGTGAACATTAGAAACTGCAAACCAATTAGAATGTGGCAATAGCTTTGCTCAGAATTGAATGTTGATTCAAATTGGCTCTAGTAATAAGATGTTTTTTAATGAAACCATCATTACATAGATTAGTATATGCTTTCCTAGTTTTTGAGAAAGACACATGTCTTGGGGTGCGGTCTGGGCATGGGGGCTATGACTGTTTGGTCACTCTTTCAAGTCTTTGTGCTAATAAATCTTCCTATAGAGCCTCCTTTGCCTGCAATATAGATGAATGGCCTTAGAAAGCTTAATGGGAATTGATGCCACCTAGTGAATACCATCGGAGAAGGCGATAGCACCCCACTCCAGTACTCTTGCCTGGAAAATCCCATGGACAGAGGAGCCTGGTAGGCTGCAGTCCATGGGGTCGCGAAGAGTCGGACAGACTGAGCGACTTCACTTTCACTTTTCACTTTCATGCATTGGAGAAGGAAATGGCAACCTACTCCGGTGTTCTTGCCTGGAGAATCCCAGGGACGGGGGAGCCTGGTGGGCTGCCGTCTATGGGGTCGCACAGAGTCGGACACAACTGAAGCGACTTAGCAGCAGCAGCAGCAGCAAATACCATTTAAAGCACACCTTTTAAATTTCTAATCCTTGAAGGAAAAATGCTTCCCAGAACAAGGATCCCTGATCGGAGGGTCCAAGCCTGGTGTCTTGATAGCTTAAGTGGTCAATTACTTCTTGTAGCAATTTGATGCCTATTGGGATGGTGAACATAGGCTCTGTTAAAGCCGGACAGCAAACCAAATTTCCTGGAGCTGATTGTGTGCTGACTATTCAGCAGATGGAAATCCCTGGCTTCCTGCCCTGAAATGTGTGAGTGATCTCATGAGGGCAGGGGATTATTCCCAGATAAGCTTCTGGAACAGCCATCAAGGTGAGGGTCAAGGCCAGGTTAGTCCAAGAAGATCTTCACATCATTTTGATGCTGCTATTGGATTAGCCAAAAAGTTTGTTTGGATTCTTCTGTACTATCATGTGGAAAACCCCAAACAAACTTTTTGGCCAATCCCAATAGTACCGAGTCCCTCACCCTGGTTAGGGATTATGAGCTGCTTAATAAAAAGTGGTATAGGTGAGAGAGGGCTATCCTAAGCCAATAAAACTTCTTTTTTTTTTAATCAAGTGCCCCTCTGTTTTTCCACCTACAACCCCTTCCAAGAGAATTCTTGAAAGGGTATCAGAACTCACTCTTTCCGCTTCAGGGAATGAAAACAGTTTTTAGTTAATTGCTATAATTTCAAGAAACGTACTCCTGCTGGTTTCCTGTAAAACAACTGGATACATCCCATGATAATACACATATAAGTACATTTCTTACTGATTTCTTAAAAGAAGCTTGGCTTAGAACCAACATTCGTTTACTGTGGATCTTTGAGGAAAAGTCACTAATTATACCTGCCATCTGATAACTCGATTTTTGGTTGGAGAGAATGACTCAACTTTTCTTTTCTACCAACTACACAAGTGGCTTCTGGATCATTGTTATAACCAGTTACCTGGGTTATAACAGGTAACAGTTAGCAGGCAGTCGTATGTATAGAATGGGTCAGTTTTCTCAGTGAAGCCACCATGTTTCTCTGGTTGGAGCAACTGAATAATTGTATGAGTTCTTAAACATTCCACCGATAGCCTTTTTTAAAGACCTGTTACTACACAACAAAGATCTTGATGTTTTATGTAAAAGTGGTTTGTCCATTGTATTATCCTTCTATAATGGTCTATCTCCTTTCTTCTTTCTCCTCCACAGTGCTGATGCTTTACTAACTTTTGCTAGTGAACAACTTGCTTCCCCTACTAAGACTGGGCCTATGTTGGGTCAGAAAGGGGTCAATAAATCTACTCAAGAAATTAAAACAATTATCAGTTTCCCTGAAAATTGAATTATCTGCATGTATAGGAATGCTTGAAACAACTGAAATACATTTCAAGAGAAAAACAATGTATAAAATAGAATGTCATTTGATAGTCCATGATTCCTCAGATTCTTAGTCAATCACCTAACGTCAGTGAACTGGTGAGACATAAAATCACTGCTTTTGTAAAAGTTCAAAAGGAGAACAGATATTTAGTTCAATGACTTCAGTATTCAAGTAAGGGGACCAAGGCTGACAGAAGTTAAATGACCTGCCCAAAGATAAATAGTCACTTGGTGCCAGGTTGGGATTCCAACCTGCGAGTTCAAACTCAGTGCTCTTGCCATGCCACTTGTGAGGTCACACATGAGTCTTGGATCTAAAGGACAATGAATTAGGTCATCAAGCAAGTAGTTCTGTCTTTAAGATGCTCTGCCTTGATAATATTTCCACCCTTCCCCAACCCTCCTTTAAAGCACCATGATTTTGCCTTTGTGAGCAGGTGATAAAATAAAAACCAGCAGGCCCAATTAACTGAAAAGCACTTACTCTGAAAAATTCTTTTGTTGAGCCGGAGTCCAGGGTCCCATATGCAATTTCAGTCTGCTTAGCTAAGTCTTCAGCACTCTCTATGGGAGAAACCATCCTCTCCACAGTCAAGAAAGCAGCGAGATTGGCAGTATAGGAAGAAATTATGATCAGGGTGAAGAACCACCAAACCCCTCCAACAATGCGCCCGGAGAGTGATCTACAAAACAGAACAAAGACCCATCCGGACCCAGAGGGGCCAGATTTCAGTTTACAAAATCCTTATCTTTATTTTTGGAAAGAGGAATGATTTCAGTGGAGCTGATGAAATCGAGAAGTCAATGATATCAGGGGATGAACACATCAAACAGAATGACACATTGACAGCAACACCGCATGGCATGATGGCATGGGAGGATGGTACATGCATAATGCTTTTCAGGCCCCTACGGGTTTCAAAGCAGGATTATTTATTTAATCACAGGAATAAATGCCTTCTTTGTGACAGCTCCTGCTTAGATGTAATCATTGTACTTACCTGATTCTCTTCCTGTGAGCCTTGCTGGGCACACCTGAGGAAGACTGTTTTGTTTCCTTTATGGCAAGTGGTTCCCAGCCTTGCCTGTACATTAGAATCACCTAGGATCTTAAACCTCTCATGCTTAGACCCAGCCAACAAAGAAATCAGAACTTGAGAGGTGCAACCCAGATGTATGTATATTTAAAAATCTCTCCAGGTGATTACAATGTGCAGTCAAGGTTGAAAAACAATGATGTAAGGTGATGTCATGGGAGACACAGAATCAAAAACCTTTATGTATTTGAGGAGAAATGAGTAGATGCTAGTAAATGAGCACTATTCACTGTGAGTTTAACACATTTACTACAGACGTTGCCATTCTAGTGAAGTTGGTTAACCACAAGGCAAGGGGCCATGAGATAATATTGTCTTCATATAAATGGCTAATGGGGCTCAGGAGTTTTGATCCAGGGATTGAAACTCTTCCCTTTTAAAAACTGAGACTAAGCCCATAGGACAGGGCTCAAGTGAAGTTGGAAACTAGTTGTGTAATAGGATTTGAGAGGCACTAAAACACTTGTCTGTACGCCCCTCACCAAAATAACCAAAACAGATAAAACCATCCTCACTGGTCTGCTCTAGACATTCTTACTATTGGGATTATCTTCCAAGGTTTCTTCAGGAGGCTTGGTCAAAATGTCACACTTTACTTCAACAGCACCTATTTTCATATCATTCTGGATTAGTATATCCAGTTAGTGGAGAATGGGACAGATGATGCGTAAGTTTTAATCAGGGAATGCCTTGTTCTTGAATGTAACTATGCACGGGCATTGCTTGGGGTGTTTTGTTAAAATGCAGATTCTGAATATCCAAGTGCTCAAAAATCTGGACTTCTTAAGCATCACTGGTGATGGCAGTGGTCTGCCGATCAAATTGAGAAATACTGTTCTCCATCAGCGATTCTCAACTCTGCTTGCATATCAATGTCATCAGGAGAGCTCGAGACAAAACAAGACAAAATACAATGACCAAAAAAAAAGAGAAATGGCAACCCACTCCAGTGTTCTTGCCTGGAGAATCCCAGGGACGGTGGAGCCTGGTGGGCTGCCGTCTGTGGGGTCGCACAGAGTCGGACACGACTGAAGCGACTTGGCAGCAGCAGCAGCAGCAGCAGCAGCAGACTCTACCCCAGATCAATGAAATCAGAATCTCTGGGGGTTGGGCCTAAGCAGCAACATTTGAAGAGTTTTTATTTATTTATTTTGGCTGTGCTGTGTCTCCCTGCCACTCGGGCGTTTCTCTAGTTGCGGCGAGTGGGGGCTGCTCTCTAGTTGTGGTGCGTGGATTTCCCCTGGTGGTGGCTTCCCTCGTTGTGGAGCCCGGGCTCTCGGGCGCGTGGGCTTCAGTAGCTGCAGCACCCAGACTCAGTCATTGCAGCTCCCTGGCTGTGGAGCGCAGACTCAGTAGTTGTGGTGCAGGGGCTTAGCTGCTCCGCGACGTGTGGGATCTTCCTGGACCAGGGATTGAACCTGTGTCTCCTGCATCGTCAGGTGGAGTTTTTACCACTGAGCCACCAGGGAAGCCCCAGCCGCAGCATGTTCATAACGCCCCTTGGGTGCAGCCAGGATTAGAGGCACAGTCCTACATCATGAGAGTACCTGGGGATAGGGTCTGCGAGGAGTTAGGGGGTAGTGTAAGAACCCCAAATGCTTAAAGATGGATACAGGCTTGTCCGGAGGAGACGTCACCTCCTTTGCAATGCTGCTGAAGGCTGGCTCTGTGTGCAGAAACAAAATATGGTCGCTAGGTTTCATAAAGCATTGCCACATGATTCTGAGGATATTCTGCTCTGTGGCATAGCTCCATCCTGGTTAGGCTGTGTTCTCTCATGCCCAGAAAAGCTCACAGGAAAAGAACTCGCTCTGTCATAGAGTCAAGAATAGGCGTAGGAGCCTGGCACCTCTCCAGGCTCTGTGGGAAGAGGGCAGCTCTGGGCTGAAAGCTGGCAAGTCAAGCTCTTCTCTGCCTGTGCATGCATTCTACCACTTGGAAGCAAAGTTAAATCCCTGTGTCCCAAGATAACCTTTTCTGAGCCTCTGGAAAATCCAGTTGTTTTAGATTTTACACTCTGATCAAATCATTTTGGCACATGTTTTGATAAATAGTATTCTTTATTGATTAACTGTAAAAAAAAGACTTGGTTTGTTTTAAAGCCTGTAATTTCTGTTGGTCCCTGGATGCTTCAAACAACCCATATTTATTTCTGAGTAGTCACTTTTAGTTTTTTGGCTGTGCAAATCTGCTTTGCAATAGATTTTTTCTAACTAATAGTTATACTTTCTCAGTATTTCACCTGGGAACATCTCCCTTTTAATAAGAAGAGGTAAAAACATCTGGATGAGTCAGAAAGAACGTCACACTTCCAAATGCTAAAAGTATATGGAATATTTCAATTATGAATTTGTACCTTTCATAGTCTTTCTTCATTGTTGACATATACATTTCATTTATTCTGGGCTGATCTGACTCTGGAAATAATTTTTCTATATAAAAGATGAATGTTCAGAGTGGCATTTGTAGTAATAAAAAAATAATAATAGCTAACACGTAAGAAGCACTTCCTATGTGCCACTGTTTTAATTGTTCACATGTGTCAACTCTTTTAATCCTCCATCCCTGTGCTTAAGTCATATTTTACAGATAAGAAAATGGAGGCATTCTACAGATAAATAACTGAGGCAAAGAGATGAGAAATAGGAAATAAATCATCTAGATATACACAATAGGAAAGACATGCCCATATTTTTATAGTATAAAATATTAACATTTTGTATAAGAAAATCCAGAATGGTGGGTAGATTATAGAAGGAGCAATTTTCCTACAAACTCTGAGAAATACCGTTGCAGGAAAACCAAACATGTTTGGGTAATTATTGTTTATTATCTGTTGTTCATTTGGAATGGAGCTGTGAATGCCATCCTTATTTGGGATGATAGGGTTTTATGGAGATCAAGGGGAAAACTGATTTTGGAGTATTTCCAGAATCATGGTTTGGTATGGAAAGGGGTGTATTCTGCTGCCGTGAATACTAATGGTAGTTTATGTATTATCTATTTAAAATGTGGAGAACAACACAGTAATTTATGGAAATTACATTTGTGTCATGCTATTGCAGCTAATGGACTATGACTGTATCTGTGTGATCTAAAATCAAGCCTGCACATCATAACCTGGTTATTTTGGCCACCTTAATAGCTGACTCAGATAATCATGTGGTTGATCCATATGAATCAGCTGAAATTGTCTGTTGACATGACCGAAAATAAACTTAAAAAGCAAACTGGTCTTTTTTGTGACCTCTCGTCTACATGGTTATTGATTTTGGCAGTTATGTAGTTAATACTGCAATAGACCTACGATCATAGAGAATTTTGGTGAATATCCACATAGAAATGGTAAAATAGTATCCACAAGCATCAGCATAGATGGAAAAAAGAGCTTCCTGGGAATCAGCATTGAATGCACTCAGCGTTCTCCCCTTAAGAGAGTAGTAGCTTTGACAAGAGTCTTGGAATTTCTACCATTTTCTTCCCTTGTGTGACAGTGATGCCTACATTCTTTTATGGAGAATGTGTGCAGTGGAACTAACTGGGAAGAAGCTCTATAAAAATCTTCACATTTCCCTTTTCTCATTAGTGAAACTATAGCCATTTAAACCCACATTTCACAGGGAGGCTATATAAAAAGTGACTGATGGGTCAGCCCTATCACATTTTTAAAAGGATCCATTAAAACAAGACAAGACTTTATAGTTGAGTTAGAAAGACCTGTCATTTCTCAGCATCCTTCCTTCCATTAATGCAGCTTCGACATGCTTAACATTCATTTCAAGTAGTTTTGTTGCACAAGACAGATTTGGAGGTTAGCATAATGAAGTGACTGTAAAATGCTGCACATTTAGTATTTATATAAATGTGTTAAAGGAACATATCATACTTTTGAAGGAATGTAAGTGGAGGCATGAAGTTAATGAAAGGAAATTAGCAACAAGAGAAACAGACATAAAAACATTGCAAAATAATACACAATGCTCCTGTTATTTGTAATCAGAAGAAACTAGAGTTTCTGAGTTAATAATAAAATGTACTTTATGGCCTCTGAAATGATAATAAAAGTGAGCAATGTGCTGTAACCTTCATCCTGTAAGTAAATTTTGAAATCTGCACTTGACTAGCTTCACAAGATGAAGAGCTGGAACTGCAAACTGCTTCTCCTTTGCACAAACTCTGCATCATTCCTTTGCTTCCTTCTTTCTTCCAAAGTATGCATCATTCCTACACTCCACTCAATGCTGTGCCTATGACAGATTATTTTTTAAATGTGCAGAATCAATCTTCTACTCTTTTAGTCTTCTCTGATGGGCATAACTAACCATCTCCCCAAAACTTAAAACAAGGGCTTTCAGGCAGAAAAGACATGAAATAGTTGTAATAAAAAATCCTGCTATTACAATTAATTTATTATCACTCCACTACTGCTTTGAAGTGAATTTACAGTAGGATGAAGACCCTGCTCTTACATCAGTAAAGGGAAGGTTATTACTTTAAATGGAGCCCCCGAGCTCCTGTTATGTTTGATCCCATTCATTTTTTATCCTTTGTATATTTTATTCTTCTGCATATACTTTCTATTTTAAAAGAGGATCTGTATGTCAGCTAACCTGGAATGGATCCCCTGCCCGCTTCTCCAAAGGATTAATATCTTCAAATCTTAACAGGACAATAATGCTCATGGAATAATGTGTACACAGCGACCAGGTTCAAGTTAGCGTGTTCTTTCCATTTTCTCTGTTGTCATTCCCCGGAACCTTGTATCTTGAACTTGGCAGGCCCTCAGATGTCCCTGCAGCTCTAGAGAAAGTCAGCAGGGGGAGCATTTGTCTGGGAGGACTCAGACTCTGGACTGCTTAGCAGTTTTATCAGTGTTTTACAAAGGAAATACATTTCAGATAAAAAAAATACAACCACCTGTCAATATCAGCAAGACATTGCGGAATAATACAACTAAAATATTTGCAAGTGGTGTAATCCTTAAGGAAAGTCCGTTAGGGGTTCAAAAAGGGATCTTGTCAGTTACTTCTCATCAGAAATCAGCTATCTGGCACTGACTACAATTTCAATCGGATTCCTAAAGAGGATTAGGAACTAAAACGCAAATGCAATATGAACTATTGATATTTGTGAAGCCAGCATGGTTAAGAGCAGCAAGTTTAAAAATGATAATCGCTACCATGTATTGAGAACTTACTATAGGTCAGGCACTGTGCTTTACATTTTATAGATGAGGAACTGAGCCTTAGCAAGATTTAGTTACTTATCCCACGTTATGCAACAACTAAGCAGATTGTGAATCTGGTGAGACGAACTCCAACACCCACACACCTAATCACTATGCTCCCTCCATCTGGCTACACCCACTGGCTATCTCCCCATGCCCCAATCAAGGGGGAAGAAGGTTGAAGGCAAGCAATCTCCTCATACTTTCTTCTCCTGACTCCCCCTAGAAATTCATTCGTGTATGAATACAACCTCAGCTTATTACATTGATTACTCTCTCTATAGGTGATTCGGTCTCACCTGAATTGGTCACTCTGAACAACTGGAGTAGTTGAAAATATCAAACCTAATTGACATAGACTCTTTAAGCTTCTAGGTTTCTGTTCATAGCTTTATTTGATGGCAATGGAATCATGCTCAGTTTTCCTGGTGATGTCTCATTGCTGATTTCTCCGTCTTTTACTTTGAGTGAACACATGTTCAGTAGCATTCTTAAATGCTCACTGCCTACTTTCTTTAATAGCCAGCTGTTTTTTTTCCCTGGAAAACAGCTCTTGGGGCTGAGCATGAGGGAAAGAATGGAACAGTGTACCATTAGATCGATAGTGGGAGGCAGTGTGTGGTAGCGGAAATAATTGTACTGCTTGCTGGCTCTTAGAAACCCCATGACCTTGGCTTCCATGACATTATCTCTCCAGGCACTATTCCTTTGTCATGATGTGAGAAAAGCAGTATGAAATGGGAAGAGCATGGATTTTAGAACTAGAGTTTGAATACTGGCTTTGTCATTATTTGCAGGGCTAGGCAAATTGTTTCACCTGAGCATCAACTGCACCTGAAAAATAAGTATAATGCCCACCTCGTGGTAGTGTTTTGAAGATTAGAATTCACATTATAATACAGGTAAAGTGCCCAGATGCAGAGGGAACTCAGAGAAGGTTGTTGTTCCTGGGCCCTCAGTAAACAGAAGCAGTTGGATTAATTTATCTCTGAGATTTCCTCCTGCTATGATATTTGATAATTCTACTTTAAAATGTGGTCTCTTATAATGCCTTCAATTGCTTCAATTTTGATAAAAGCCAGAATATACAATGCATGCTCACATTCTGGGCTTGCTGGAAAGTTTGCATTCCAGGTATGGCCACTGAACAGAAATAAAATATCATGCTGGCATTTGCAGCTGAAGGCAACCACGAATCTTAGAGTGCAACTATGTGATTATTGGGAATTTCTAAATCAGTTAATAGAAAAGCACCTTACAGTGGGGTTTGCTGCTATACAGTTAAGCAAAAATATACAACCAGTAGCATTCTCAAGACAAGGAGAAACATGTTCCCTCCTTACTTGAATGTAATAAGTATGCTAACAAGTATAACATATTATCAAGAGATTTAAAGATATAATTTCTTTTGAAGGACATAAAAGATAGTATTGAAGGAGAGAGTACTCGTATGGTAGAAAATTTAGAGTTTGTAAAGGTAATAATTTATTACTCAAAAGCACAGTAAGGATAATACTTGTTACTTTGCCAGGTTGAGTTGAAACCAGCATTCAGAAAAAAAAATGAAACAGAATCGTGAATATCAGAGTGTATGGCACACTGTAAGGGTAATGTCTGGTGAAACTTGTGTTATGTACATATATGTGTACTAAGTTCTGTTGGAAAATTTATTTCTGACCAAAGGCCATGCTCAAAACATTTGAAAGCCATTGGTCTATAGGACAGTGTTTAGTGCAGAATAATAAAATCTGTACCTTGAAAAAAGTACCTGATATATTTCAGTGCCACAGAAGAGCCACAGCTAAAATTCTGCTACAAAAAAATGAAAATAAAGAATCTTTCCAGCTTGTCATTTTTAGGCCATCATTTTAAGTTATTACTTAATGAGGCAATATGCATAAATACTTCTAAAAACAAATGACCTTTTAAGGGTCCGGTTTGAGTATGCCCAGTTGTATGTAGCACTCCAGTGGAGCAATCACAAATTTAGTATTGAAAATTCACTTACAGAAACCAATAAAATCTCCAGCCTTAATAAGTCTTTAGCATTGCCTCAACACAGATTACCAGTCATGTTAAAATCATTCAATTACAGGATCATCCGGAAACCCTTGTCTCTTGAAGTGAACATTAAAAAAAAATCAGACAAGAAAGAAGAATGAACTCCCAGATGGTATCACAAAATGACACACATTCTAAGCACAAAAGGAACAGGGAGTGAAATAATTTGGAAAACCTGACCAAGCAGATGGAGGGTGGCAAAAAAGAATGACTTAGACAAATGAGGCTTGACCCACACATGTTATATTAAAAAGCTGCTGAAGATGGTCACCAGTGATTTATACTGTGAAACTTCATTTAAATGAAGGCAATATGCATAAATACTTAAAAACAAATGGATAATCCATTTGTGCTCCAAGTGGATAATCTCAAAATAATGTACTCTATAAAAACATGGTAGGTGATCTCCTGAGTCCTAGTTTAAATAAAGATCCCTATTGCCAACAAAGGTCCAGCTAGTCAGGGCTATGGTTTTTCCAGTAGTCATGTATGGGTGTGAGAGTTGGACTATAAAGAAAGCTGAGGGCTGAAGAATTGATGCTTTTAAATTGTGTTGGAGAAGACTCTTGAGAGTCTGCAAGGAGACTGCAAGGAGATCCAACCAGTCCATCCTAAAGAAAATCAGTCCTGAATATTCATTGGAAGGACTGATGCTGAAGCTGAAACTCCAATACTTTGGCCACCTCATGCGAAGAGCTGACTCATTTGAAAAGACCCTGATGCTGGGAAAGATTGAGGGCAGGAGGAGAAGGGGACGACAGGGGATGAGATGGTTGGATGACATCACCGACTCGATGGACATGAGTTTAAGTAAATTCCAGGAATTGGTGACGGACAGGGAGGCCTGGTGTGCTTCAATACATGGGGTTGCAGAGTCGGACACGACTGAGCGACTGAACTGAACCAAACTGATGTTTGTATAATTGACTCTGGTCAGTATTTGGATTCATGTTCAATTTTACCAAAGCTAAAACTTTTTATTTAAGAAAAAAACTCATTTTTTCTGATTATATAGATGTTACATTTGCTTATAATATTTTCTGATTATGAATCCACCACCACATGTTTAGGTGAGTCAACACTTTAAGTAGGTGAAGTCTAGGACATTAACATTCAATATCTTCAATAGCATCCCTGAGATAAAATATGCATACCGCAAAATCCACCAATGTCAGTGTGCAGTGAATGAATTTAGTAAATTTAGAGTTGTGCAACCATTGCCACAATCCAGTTTGGGACCATTTCCATCACTCTGAAAAGTTTCCTTGAGTCCATTTGTGGTTAATCTCCATAGAGATGGGACTAGGGTGAGGCAAGTGAGGCATCTGCCTCCCACACATTGAAGGAAGTGCCCAAATCTCATTAATCAAGATAAATAGCATTTTACTGCAATAATTTTTAAAAATCAAAATTAATGCAAAAATTCATGATGAAAAAATAGCAAATTTTAAAATAAAAACTGGATCTGACCCTTGTGCTTGCTGTACTCAGCCTCATTTGCCTCACCCTTGCATCTGCCTCCCACACATTGAAGGAAGTGCCCAAATCTCATTAATCAAGATAAATAGCATTTTACTGCAATAATTTTTAAAAATCAAAATTAATGCAAAAATTCATGATGAAAAAATAGCAAATTTTAAAATAAAAACTGGATCTGACCCTTGTGCTTGCTGTACTCAGCCTCATTTGCCTCACCCTAATTCTGACCCCCATTCTAATCCCTCTCTTCTCCCTCCAAGGCCCCAGAAATCATTAACATGATTCCTGTTTCTATTGATTTGCTTATTCTGGACAAATAATATAATACAGGATAGTCAATAAATGGAATTTAAGAAATGGGATTCATATGGTATGTGGCATTTTGCATCTGGCTTCTTTCATTTAGCATCATGTTTTCTAAGTTCATGTAGTAGCATGTATTTTTTTTTTTTTAGTTCCTCAATAGTTTCCCATTCCAAATGTGGCATGGATAAAGCATTTTGATAATCCATTCATCTGTTGATGGACAATTGGGTTTCCACCTTTTGGCTATAACCAAGTTCCTATGAACATTTGTGTGTAAGTCTTTGTGTAGATATATGTTTTCTTTTAGGTAAATAAGAGTGGAATTGCTGTGTCGTTTTAAGTATATGTCTAATTATAAGAGACTGCCAAACCGTTTTCCAGTCTGGCTGTAGCATTTTGCATTCACACTACTAATGGATGAGAGCTATAGTCATTCCACATCCTCGTTACCACTTAGGATTGTCTGTCTTTTTGATTATAGCCATTCTAGAGGCTATATAGAGGTGTCTCACTGTGATTTTAATTTGTATTTCCCCTTTGACTAATTATGGTGAACATCTTTTCATGAGATTATTAACCATTTGTATGTCTTCTTTGGAAAAATGTCTATTCAAATCTTTCATCCATTTTTAGATTCAGGTTGCTTATCTTCTTTTCATTGAATTGCAAGAGATCTTTCTATATTTTGGGTAAAAGCCCTTTATCTTATCACACGTGTGATTTCCTAACATTTTGTCCCACTGTGGCTTGTCTTTTCATTTTCTTAATGGTGTTTTTTGAATTACAGAAAGTTTTGAATTCTGATGAAGTCCAGTTTGTCAGTTCTTACAGTGGATTGTGCTTTTTGTGTTCTGAAAATTCTTTGTCCAATCCAGGGTCACGCAGATTTCCTTGTGTTATCTTTTAGAAGTTTTATACTATAGTGATTAAACTTGGATAAGGTACTATAGTGAAATAGTTCTAGGCAGTCAGAGAGAAAAATGAAAAATGGAGGACCCTGAAAGGGGAAGGTAGAGTTTTAAAGAAGAATTCTGTCTTCTTTTAAATTTTTTCTAGATTCAATCTCTGGACAAGTGAGAAAATGTTTTAGCTCAATTAGGAAACCATGCTTGTTTGATCTGTTCAAGATTTAGAGTTAGCTTTATCTGAATAATATCAATATTAGCTGGCAATGTTGCCTTTATCCACAGTTCAAATGTTTGGTATAATATGTATGAATAGATGATGCCATAGAAATGCATGAAAGACATTCAAATCGACAATGATAACACACTTCACGGATGAAAGCAAATAAAATGGCTTGATGATAATCTGTCATTGGATGGAATGTTAAAGAAATCTGGACTTGAGATGAATGAATACCAGATGTACATGAATGGATCATGGCCATAAAATGCAAGGAGGCATTGGGTATGGCATGGAAACAAACCTTGGAGAAATATCACATCCTTGCTGCATAAAGGCACCCAAGGAAAACCAAAGACTGTTAAATATTCCAAATTCATTTGGAGGATCAGGAGGGCTTTGTGGGTCCCGAGGTTCCTCATTGTTGTCTTCCAAGTGCCATTCATAAGGGCTGAATCTGCTGACGAGGAAAAGAACTACGCTGACTCCAATGTAAGCAAAGACAATGCACATCCAGATTTCATAAGCCAGGGGATCCAGAAATGAGAATACGCCTGGCTTGGATTTCTGAGGCTTCTTTATCATGATGGAGATACCCAGGCTCATAAATGGCTTTGAGAAATCTATGACTTCTTCACGGACCAGCGTTATAGTGAGTGGAGCAACAGCTATATCAGCCCTCTGGAAAAAAACACACACACACATTTTTTTTTTTTTTTACCATTATAGACAATATTTCCATTAGTCATTTGCCACTTAATATACCTCTTTGGTAAAAATATAAAGTATTAAGTCATCACAACCAACTGATTTGTTAATCCTTTGGTTAGACAAGTAGTAGCATTCAGTGTTGGAGAAGGCAACGGCACCCCACCCCAGTACTCTTGCCTGGAAAATCCCATGGATGGAGGAGCCTGGTAGGCTGTGGTCCATGGGGTCGCAAAGAGTTGGACAAGACTGAGCGACTTCACTTTTCCTTTTCACTTTCCTGCATTGGAGAAGGAAACGGCAACCCACTCCAGTGTTCTTGCCTGGAGAATCCCAGGGACGGGGGAGCCTGGTGGGCTGCCATCTATGGGGTCACACAGAGTCGGACACGACTGAAGTGACTTAGCAGCAGCAGCAGCAGCAGGATTGTGAATGGAGAAGGCAATGGCAACCCACTCCAGTGTTCTTGCCTGGAGAATCCCTAGGACAGGGGAGCCTGGTGGGCTGCCATGTATGGGGTCGCACAGAGTCGGACACGACTGAAGCGACTTAGCAGCAGCAGCAGCATTCAGTGGGTCCTAAAATATTTGACGGAAAGGACATTTTGTCCTCTGAGGCATATTGACTTAGGACAACTGATTCCATTTTTTCCCTAAATTTCTTTTTGCTACTTTTCACCTCAACTTGTACTCCCCTGTTCTGTATCACTGTTTCATTTTTTATATTCTTATTTAATGTTCATGTTGTTATGTCTTATCTCCCTCACCTGACTGGAAATTCTTGTGGGAAAAGCATAATAGCCTATGCTTTTTATATGTGCCTCCCTCCTCATCATGGGGTGCCACACAGGACCATAGTACTCAGTTTAATACTTGAGTGTTTGCCATTATTCTTATTGGTTTGAGAGTATATCTATAAAAACATTGCCCTTTAAAGGCAGGAATTCAATCTCCTATTTTTGTATTCATCACTGCAAAACATCCTAAAGAAATTGTAGATGCATAAAAAATAAGCTGTTGATTATTGACTATGAAATATGCAAACAAAAGAAATCTGCACGGGCAGAGCAGTTATTAGAATACATATTAATTTATAGAGTAAGTCATCATTTCTAGCGATAAATATCAGTGTACTACTCACACGTACTGGAGCAATAAAATAAATGTGTCAGGAGCACACTGCATAATTAGCTCAGGCAAAGGCAGACGATGTTTTATATTAGTCCCATGAAAACAGGCACTAAGAACTTTTACACTTATTTGTCTTCCACCATAGTTCCCTTACGTCAGTAGTAGGTTTTAGTCTGCAGCCAGGCCTTAAAATGCATAGTTAGAAAAATGCTTCTAACTAAGAAAAGGCTTTGACTGGTATATCAGGTATAAAGTGAAAATGCCAATTTTGATGATAATTTTTTTCTATGTTAAATAGTTATGCCTTAATATCCCTACCTTTAGGCTTCCCTGGTGGCTCAGAGGTTAAAGCATCTGCTTGCAATGCAGGAGACCTGGGTTTGATCCCTGGGTTGGGAACATCCCCTTGAGAAGGCAATGGCACCCCACTGCAGTACTCTTGCCTGGAGAATCCCATGGACGGAGGAGCCTGGTGGGCTACAGTCTACGGGGTCGCAAAGGATCGGACACGACTGAGGGACTTCATTTCACTTCACTTAGGGGATGAAGGATGAAATCTGAGACAGGGTGTATCTTTTAAAAAATGATGTTTTACTGCTGTGATGTACACATGGTGACTCAAACTGATTAAGAAACTCTCCTTGATTAATTGAAGGAGAAAGTCAGTAATAAACAGCCGGCTAACATGGGTTCAGTGCTTATTCTGTGTGAGACGCTGTGCTAAGCCCCTTATGCATATTTAATTCTCGTAGCAGCCTTGAGGTTGGTACAAGATCCTTCCCATGTTAGAGAAGGAGGAAGTGAGGCACTCAGAAGCTGGATTGAACTCTGGTCTTCAGATGCCAAAACTCACTCTTTTAACCACCACAATATTCTAATTCCAGAGATACTTGCAGATTTGTATTATATGTTAATTTACATACAATAATCAACCTCAGCCAATGACTCTCGGGTTCATTCCAGTGCATCTGAGTGCCTGTTCTGTACCAAGCGCTATTCCTGGTGCTAGGGATGAAGCAGTAAGCAAGACAGACAAAACCTGCTGCAGAATGTATGCATTTACTAAAGCCAGTAGCCTGCTGACCAAACTAATCTTGACGCCTGAGTACCACCTCAAACTCAACATTTCTAAACTTAAATCCATCGTCTATCACTGTAATGGTGATTCTTCTTTAAGTCTGTGAATGATGCTTCTTCCACACATTTCCCAGTCCCTAATCCTTACCAGTCCTGCCCTCTCTGTAGATGATCTTGCCTTTTCCTTTACAGAGAAGATGGAAGCCATCTGATATAAGTTCTATCACCTCAGTGTCTTTCATCTCCTCCTCTACCTATTGTTGTATCTTTTCCCATCCCTTCTGTCATCCCCATCACACAAGAAATAAACTTTCTTTCTAAGATTTGATCAACGTCTTTCTTGCATCTCATACTCTTCTCTCTTTTAAAACTCAGCTCTGTTTATTCTCTTTTACTATTTTTTCCTTCTCAATCTATTCCAGTGGTTTTCAATGTTTGTTTCCCCGACTAGGTGCATCTGAGTCACCTGGGAACTTGGTAGATATACAATTCTCAGGCCCCACCCCATGTTTATGACACAAGAGACCTGGGTGGGGCCTCAGGTGGCCTTCCAGGTGATCCTAATGCTTGCTGTAATTTGAAAACCATTGACAGATCCTATTCACTTAACGATTACCTCATACTCAGGTAATTCTGTTTACTGACCAAAAAAAAAAAAAAAAGGAAACAAAACCCACTTATTTTGATCCTACTTCCCTTTTAACCATATGACATCACTCCTTATTGCCACCAAACTTCTTGAAAAAGTCACCTTTACTATCTCTTGATTTTAACAGTTTCACTTATTAAACACCTGTGCTTGAATTTCTACTGTCCCCCAGCCCTCCTATTTAGTGAAATTGCTTCTTGAACTATATACTTGGTAATCAAAGACCTTTCTGCAAACGATTCATATGACACCACTGGCCTTCGGCACTGTTGACCCTCTTGACTCTCTGATACTGAAGACTATGAGTTCTCCTCCTACCTTTCTGAAAATTCATTTTCTGTCTTTTCTTCCTAGTTCTGCTCTCTCAGTCAAGGTGTACCTTTGTACCCCCAGAGTCTATCATAGGTCCTGGTTTGGGAGATAATTAATGAAGGTTTGTGGAATAAGCAAGACTCTTTTAAGGTTCTGTTCTTCCCTTTCTTCCTTCGGTATAATTGCCCATGGCTTCAACTCGTCCCTCATTGCAGCTAACTCCTGAATCACCAGTTCCACATTTCTAACTGGAGGAGAGCCAAACACAGATTTTAATCTATTTCACTCTTTCTGCCTGAGGCCAAACCAGTCGTAGAAACAAAAGCAACTGAAGAGGATAGTATTGGCCAGAAAGCTAGTGGGAATTTTTGGCCTGAAAAGAACTTTCTCATGCCAAGAGAATTTACAGCTAAAACCACCTGCTATTCCTGCCAATGTATTTTTACCTCCTGCTAAGAACATGCAAATGCCCCACTAGTATCATATCCTATTTGGTCTTATTTGATTTAATGACTTCATTTAACTAGTTTTTGATCTTTAAAGTCAAAATCCTGGGTAGTTCTAAGAGAAATGGCCTTTTTGTTTGTTTGTTTATTTTGGAAGGAAGAACTAAGGGACATTTTTGTGAGAAAATCACTCTGGATTGAAATTAGGGGAATGGGTTGTTTTTCAAGCAGGTCAAGAAAGGATTTTGAGAATCTTGTCACCCTTTAAGGGAACAAAACCTAACTCAGTAACTGAAACACCCACTAGGTGATAAGCACAGCTAAATGCCAACAAGATGAGGCTAGCTAAAGTGGGGCTTCCTGTCTGGCTCCTAGGAATGTGCAGCAGAAAGAACAGATTCCCAAAGAAAGTCATTTTTAGTTGGAAGTACTTTTGAAGTTGACGTGGGTTCGATCCCTTGGTGGGGAAGATCCCCTGGAGAAAGATGTGGCAACCCATGCCAGTATTCTTGCCTGGGAAATCCCATGGACAGAGAGAGGAGTCTGGCGCACTATAGTCCATGTGGTCTCAAAGAGTCAGACATGACTGCGGAAACACATACACACTTTTGAAGTCATATGAGACCACAGGAAGAAATTGCATCCCTCAGGCACTTGCCTTTTTTCTTCAGCCTGACTTTTCTACCTTTACTGAATTGTTTCTTTCTAAGGAGCCTTTTCAGAGGTAGCAGAGTTTGTTTGTTTGTTTTTTGAGGATGCTTCTTCAACAAAGAACAGTATTAAATCTGTGTTCAGTTAAGCCTCACTGATGTGGATGATGTGGCTTCAAAATGAGGATTAACCATGCTGAACCTTAAAAAAGACCTATACAGGGACTTCCCTAGTGGTCCAGTGGTTAAGAATCGGCCTTCTAATGCAGGGGACATGGGTTCGATCTCTGGTCAGGGAAGTAAGATCTCAAACGTGAAGGGGCAGCTGAGCCCACGTGACGTGACTACTGAGGCCACATGCTCTGGAGAGAAGCCTGTGCACCACAGTGAAGATCCTGAATGCCACAACTAAGACCCAACGCAGCCAAAAAAGTAGATAAATAAATATTAAAGGAAAAGACCTTTACAGGCAGAAATAGTAATAGACAAAGGGCAAGCAAAGTACGCGGAAGAAAGCTTAACCAGTAGAGGAGAAGGGAGCGGCTGATCAAGCCTCAGGACAACCTACTTGGCGGGAGACCCAGCAAACCCTCCCATGTCTTGTATGCTTGGTGAGAACAACTCAGCAGCAGGACCATCATATCAGCTCATGGCCAGCCCCAGAGAAGCCCTTGACCCCTGTCTCCCTTAGTCCATATGAAAAGACTCTTGTAAAGGCTGCTTGTTTCAGAGCTCCAGGCCTGCTTGGCGTGACTGTGGAACAATCAACATGCTGATTGCAGGAAATGGCGAGAAGCAGGTAACCAACTAATGTCAGAAAAGACCCATTCAGCTCTCTTGGGACATGCACATGAGTGGCAAGGCCATTTTCAAGGCAACTTAAAGATTTCGGAGGCTATCATGAATGAAAAAGTGAAAAGGGCAACTCTCCGAATAGCATTCCTTTCCTGGTCTCTGTTCCTTAGGAAAGCCAGCTGTGACTGGGAGAGTGTTAAGAATTCGCCATGGGGCTAGGGACCCTTTGAAATTTGGACGCAGTAGAGAAGCATTGAGTTGGCCAAAAAAGTTCAGGCTTCCTGTAAGAACTTATGAAAGTACAGACTTTTTGGCCACTCCAATACCTCACTTGGGGTGTCCTGAATCAGGATCCTTTTGTCTTCAAGCCTCTGCCTGCGCTAGTAACGGCAGTCAGCAGGCCATTTTCAAAAACCTAGGTGGGTAAGTAGGTGGTACGAGAGAGCTTCGGCTGATGGACAAAAACCAGCCAATGGAAAGGGCTCAGAGTGAGTTTGCTTGAGTCTTGGCTACTTAAAGGATTTTAATCAAGCGGCTTAAGAGTAGCTGTGTGGGCTCAGCAAACACACCAAATTAGGTTTGATTTTTTTTTTTTTTACTCACCAGTGGCAAACCCAGAGCAACTGCATTATTGGAGGGGATTTAGCTTGAGGGGATTTATAATCCTTTTCATAGGTGGGTTGCCAAAGTCATAAATTTCATAAAACTTAAAACCCAACAAACTCATATGCATATGGCAGGTGATGCATTTAAGAGTCTGACAGGTTGAAGACAGAAGTGACACTTGGTTTAAATGTCATTTAAAACTTTTTTTTTTTTTTGAGCTGAAAGGCTTATGTTATAGCTTAATCATCCAAAGATCTGATACAAACTTGTGACACACCTGGAGACTACGCATAAGCAGGAGCTTGTCAGCTTTTAAAGCATTTGCTGAAAGCAAGGAGGGGAGTGAGATGAGAGGTGGAGGGTAGGCAATGCACTGGCGTGTAGTGTATGAGACATTACACATCACTGAGAGAAGAGGCAGACGTGACCTGGCCCCTCAGCCCTGTATCAGCTGTAAGGTTCTAGTAGCTTTTGGCAGACAGGTTGTTTGGAAAGTTTAAATGTGTCAGAGAAAGGAGGGGGACAGAATCAAGCTAGACAATAGGAATATAATTGCTGCCTGTTGGGGGCCAGGACTGAAACAGCTTTACTGACTGTACTCTATGGGATATTTACTGTCTGCAGTTGTTGGGATCTGGAGAAAAGGATGAGGTCTATTTAAATCTCTGCATCAACAAGCAGGGTCACAACAGGATCTCCTCGTTTCTTTGTCCAGAACAGATGTCCCAGTCTGGATCTCTTGGTTAGGGCTCCTTGTCCTTGGGGAGCTCAGAGGGTTAAAAATAAAGTGAAGATAAAGGAGTGCCCCTGGAGCTGGGTAAAGGCCACGTGAGACTAAATTTGGTTGGAAATAGTTCCCCACCCCGCCTGCGCAGAATGGCAGACTTCCATGCATCATTAGTGCTCCTTCCTCGAGTTCACAGGCCTCATTTGAAGGACAGGGGTGCTTTGATCAAACCATCAGCCCTCCTGCCAAAGCCTGGTGTAATCACCTGAAGAATAGAAGAGAATATTTGGCATCTGTTACTTCACCCTTGCTTCTCTGCCTTTTAGCTGGAAGGACAGATCGACTTTCTGTCTTTCTTAATGGAAAATGAATCTATCTTAGGATAGTGACAACCTCAGAGATAATTTCTCCTAGGGAGAGAAATGTCAGTGTGAACAGCATCTATAAAATTACCATTCGTCCTGGGAGGGTGAAGGAGTCTGATGATATTCAGGGGAAGTGACCTGGAATCACCTGTCCTCCACTCCATCTCCATCCCCAAGCTCTTTCTGCTCTTTTATAAACCAGAGGTGCCAATATGAGCAATATTTTGTCTGGCCTTTCCTTTCCTTAGTTTTTAAGTGCTGGGAACATAAGGAACATGGTAGCTGCCCATTGGGATGTTTCATTTTGTCAGTTAGGACCTCAATTTCCTTCTAGCTCTTGTTCTGACTCTCTTTTTGTGTTAGAGCATGTCTACCCTCAAAGGGCAGAAACCCTCAGCTGCCTATCTGGGTTTTCAAATATTTCAAGTGATAAATAGAGGTGTGTACTACATTATCCTGGTCCGATGCTGTGCGACCCCATAGTCAGCAGCCCACCAGGCTCCCCAGTCCCTGGGATTCTCCAGGCAGGAACACTGGAGTGGGGTCCCATTTCCTTCTCCAGTGAATGAAAGTGAAAAGTGAAAGTGAAGTCGCTCAGTCGTGTCTGACCCTCAGCGACCCCATGAACTGCAGCTTTCCAGGCTCCTCTGTCCATGGGATTTTCCAGGCAAGAGCACTGGAGTGGGGTGCCATTGCCTTCTCCTCATTATCCTGGTGGAAGATAATCCCACCTGCTTTCAAGGGGCTTACAGTCTAGTTGGATTATGAGCTTTTCCATCTGAGATACTCATCCTGTTTATCATTTTCCTGGTGGCTACAGATAAACAGGATGAGTATCTCAGATGGAAAAGCTATAATCCAACTAGACTGTAAGCCCTTTGAAAGCAGGTGGGATTCTCTTGCTGTAAGCAGACACCCTTAGTAAACTGAGCCAATATGAGTCAGTGGACAGAGCACTGGACCACGAGTCATGAAACCTGAGTTATAGTCTAAGCTCTGCCATGCTGTGTGGTTTTGTGACCTTGTCACAATCCCTACTATTCCTATCATTCCTGTCCTATATCAGGCCTTGGTTTCCTGGTTTATCCAATGGGCAGTTCTAATGTTCAGTCCTGGCTGGTGTTCACATTTCTGTGTAAAATGAATGAGGAAGTAGGCTAAAGGATATCTAAGAGCCCTGCTAGCAACACATGATATTTGGTAGCCATGCAAACCTGCGGTCTATAGGCCACAATTGAGCTGGGGACAATTGCCATGTGGCAATGTTACAGACATCCAGCTCAAAATCGAAACTTCTAAAAGCAGGAGGAGAGTTTCAAGTCCATAATGTTCTGAAGAGCTTATATAATGGGGCACATTGTGTCCTACTGATGCTTGTTTCAAAAATAGCCTTCTTAGCGATACAGGGTGGCCCAAACATCAACCTTGACTTGATTTTCTTTAGAGTGGGAAAAAAACCATTTAAGACTCATCCGAAAAGAGGCTGATTGGCCTCTTTCTTCTTTAACAATTTTAATTCATTTTGACTCTTTCTTGAGACTTCGTGGCAGATACTGAAATCTCCTTTGCAAAGCTTTTTTTCATTTTGCCTTTCTTCACTTTTTTTCCTACTCTGATCTGCTTGTACATACTAAAAGTCTAGGAGAAAATGCCCTAAAGATAAAGCAGTGTCTATCTGTGTAGTTTTGTGTTATTTCAAGGAATACTTCGATGTCCTCCATCTTTTTGCTTATTAAGCACTTAGGGAAGTCACTGAGGAGGGGTGTGTATGTTTCTGTCATACTTTTTCTTAGGTGAAGGTGAAGTCGCTCAGTCGTGTCCGACTCTTTGCGACCCCGTGGACTGTAGCCCACCAGGCTTCTCCGTCCATGGGATTCTCCAGGCAAGAATACTGGAGTGGGTTACCATTTCCTTCTCCAGGGGATCTTCCTGACCCAGGGATCGAACCCAGGTCTCCCGCGTTGGAGGCAGACACTTTAACCTCTGAGCCACCAGGGAAGCCCAACTTACAAATTGTAAGAGACAAGGCCTGCCAGAAATGAGTGCGTGTTTTCACTTTTCTCCATTTCTATCATTGATCAAGAAGTTGTAAACTTCTCAAGGCTGAAAGATGAAAACTTCTAAATGAAGGGGAAGACATACTCAGCTTAGGTCACCCTCTCTCACTGACAGCTCTCACTCTAACCACGAGAAGAACATCCATTTTTCACAGCCACATGCCTTAGAGGAAAGTGGAACTTGGCAGTCCACTCATACAGGTTGGTGTGCAGTCAGTTCCTGGGAATCACCTTGTGTTATAATCCCAGGAAGCACCAGACACTTGTTCTAGGTTAGGGGATGGAGGAAGACATTTCTTAAGAGCCTTCCCTGGCTCTTGCTTTTATCTTGAGTAGAGAGCACTAGATGGGGGAAAAAAAAAAAAAAAAAGGGTAGGCTCCTCCAGGAGAATTTTTACCTAGTCAGCAGTCGAGAGCTGGTTCCTGAATTACTAAACCAATAAGGGGCTCACTAATTCTCAAGCTTCCTCACTCACACATACACAAATTGGAAAGAGGAAGAGAATGTGGAGATTAAATGGGTGCAGTAGAGAGTACATGTCTGAGGAGAAACCAAAATGCATGGAAAAAACTGGTCTTTGAATAATGTCAGGAAATCAGCCTTGTTCCACATCGCTGTGTTAAACGTCCTGTACAATGCCAGGAGGGCACTGAGCTATTTACAGTGCAGGACAGGATTCTATTGAGACAGTAGAGAGCTCTGGCAATTGAGCCCTGATGGGCTGGTAGAGTCCATGCCAGTTACTCTGCCCTAGTATAAACTGACTCTAAACTCCTTGCCAGGCTTCTTTGGCCAAACACTCTCCCCCCTCTGAGAATGGCTAAGGAACCAAGGGCCTTTGCAATACCTTTCAACTATGTTTTAGGACGGGATGAGTCTGCAATATGTTGACTGTTAGGCAGTAGAGGGTGATGCTTAACACAAACTTCATAGTCAGAGACCTTGGTTCAAATCACTGTGTCAGTACAAGCTGTTTGGTCTTGGCTTCAATTTGTTTCATCTGTAGAATGATGTCAGTAATATTTTGAGGGTTAAGTTACATAATGCTTGTAAAGCATTTGGCACAATGTTTGGCGGTCAGTAAATATGCAACAAATGGTAGCTGAGAATAAGAATAAAACTGTTATAGGTTTACCTCTCACCATGAACTCCATTTAATGAGTATTGACTGGGCATTATTACATGCCAGGCAGTGATTCATTAAAGCAAAAACTGAGCATCTCTTATGTACCAGGTAATGTGCTAGGAGCAGGGGAGAGGTGTGAGCAAGACAGGTCCTCTTGAAGCCTGAGTGTTGGGCAGATGAGGGCAGATGAGAAACAGAAGACATGATCAACTACTTGTAAAGTAGGAAGAGATGGTTCAGGGCTTCCTTCTCAGGGTCTTCAGGAAGCCTAATGAGTGCTCTGTGCTTCCTCGTAGGCGTTAGAAGTTCTTCTTTCTCATAACTGGATTCACTTGGATCTTATCTGCAGTTCAGCCCTGCCCCAGTTCCCAGGACCAGCCTGGATCCAAGACCAGAGACAACTGGCTCCAGTTCTCCCAGCTTGGGGGGTGGGGGGCTAGGGTTCAAATTGCCTTGCAGCCAGTCTGACTGGAGGATGGTGCCCTAGTTTTGTTGCTTGAAGTCCAATCTCATTTTAAGCCTTAATTCCCTTTTCGGGCCCTTATTTTTAGAAATGAGCTTCCGCCTTTGTGCTTGTTCCTGAGGACCGGTTCCAAAAACTTATTAATGACCCCAGTACTATCTTCCAGNGTTGCTTGAAGTCCAATCTCATTTTAAGCCTTAATTCCCTTTTCGGGCCCTTATTTTTAGAAATGAGCTTCCGCCTTTGTGCTTGTTCCTGAGGACCGGTTCCAAAAACTTATTAATGACCCCAGTACTATCTTCCAATTGGAGAGCTACACCTTATTATTGTTGCTGATTTCTGTCTCTAGTGCGGGAGTCCTTATCCTAAACCGCAGTTCAATAGCTCACTTGGACATTTGCTTCTAGCCAGATTCTTCTCAAATGTCTACTCCCTAAATTCCTCTGCTTTCCTTAATCTGTTGTTTAGATAGGGACTGGTCATTGCAAATCATAATTGTCTATTAGAACTAAACCTCTGGCAGCACTTGGCTTAGTTTTCTAGTGACTAGGTCATCCCGTGGGTGGTTCTTATGCCCAGTTTCACGTGCTTCCATGTGCCTCAATGCGTGGCCCAAGATCTGTCATTCCCAATCAGAGACCTTTTCAAGTTAAGCCCCTGAGAAACTCTGAAAATACTACTGCACCTCCTTTAAAAAGCCCTAACAATATAATTCTTCTGTACTTCACCCATGGGCAAGCCCTTGCCAGGGCCATTTTGTTCATTCATGAATTCATTCATAACATATTCATTGGACTTCCATTATGTGTCAGGCCATGGGATATTGAAATGAACCAGATATAGCTTCTGTCTTCAAGGAGTTCATAGTCTAGTTGGGACAGCTGAACTCATAATACAGATTCAAATGTTCTATGTGTTCTAAGTCACTTTGGTCGTGTCTGACTCTTTGTGACCCTATGGACTGTATAGCCTGCCAGGTTCCTCCATCTATGGGATTCTCCAGGCAAGAATACTGGAGTGGGTTGCCATGCCCTCCTCCAGGGGATCTTCCCAACCCAGGAATCAAACTCCTGTCTCTACTGTCTCCTGCATTAGCAGGCTGGTTCTTTACCACTAGCATCACCTGGGAAGCCCAGTACTATAAGGAAGCAAAAGCAGGGGCAGCTAACAATACTGCAGATGGGTAAGTGGGATTAGGGAAGGCTTCCTGAAAGAGTTGACATCTCTGAATTCTGAAGAACTGGAGGTGGCAGTAGCCAGCTGAAGAGAGGTGAAGGTACTCCCAGGCCTGCCTTCAGGGAACAATGCACAGTTTGCTATAGCTGGAAGATTGAGTGTGAAGGAGGAAGAGGACCAGATGAAGCCAAAGAGGTAGGTGGGGGCCAGAAGACAAAGTGCCTTCTTTGCCATGCTAAGGAATTTGAATTTTCTCCTGATTTCTAAAGTGAGAAGTCGTAATAATGCAGATTTGATTGGCCAGGGTAAGAGCAGAGACAGGCAAGCCAAGTAAAGACTGTCAAATCGTAAGAACCATAACTAAGATGATGATGATGGGACTGGGAAGTGCATCTGGATTTGAGAGCCAGAAGAATAGAAAAGAAAGGACATGGTGACTGGCTGGATATGAGGGGAGTAATGAGGAAAGATGATCTGCTTGTTTAGGCAACTAAGTGGGTGGTGAGTCTGCTGCCTGATACAGGAAACACACAAGGAACAGATTTTCAGTAGAGGGAAGGCAGTACTTAATATTGCCAAATAAAGTTCCCCAATTCCTCTTTCCTTTTAGTAAAATAAACCTGTTGCCCAAAGGATGGTATTGACAAGCTACCTTTACAGAATTCAACTGTAGAATGAAATGTTTTGTGTATAGGCCATATGAAGATGATACAACTAGATACGCATTGTACTTAAAAATTAAGTGTCATCTATCATGGTTAGTTGGAAGGCATAGAAGTAAATGAAACCAAAGTGGAAAAAACTTACCCCATAGACGAGTTCCCCAACCATGCCATTCCATATCTTAGTCTCTGGATCCCTTGCACCATATTTCCCGTCACCGACAATGGACAATTTGTATTTGATCCTTACATGTTTGGCTATTTCATAGGCTAAATCTACACAATAGCCTTCATATCGCTCATTTCCTTCCAGTTGCTCATGGTTCTTCTTATACATTACATACGGTGATTCCTTTGGGACCAGAAGAAAGATCAGTAGGTTACTCCTATACATTTTTCTAAGAGATAATAAATGTAATAATGAAGTTTTGTTTCCCTGTGGCTATTGAGGTTTGGCGTGTTAAGAGAGCTTTTAAAAATGTTTGCTTAATAAGCTGAAGAGCCTCAATCGACTGTTCATGGGGGCACATATTCCTTGGAGTTCTTAATCAATGATTTAAAGAAGTAGAGAAGGATTTAAGTCCTTTTTGAGGGTTTGAGAGAAGAATCAGTTTCCACCTAGAGAGTCTTTGATTTAGTAAAATTGGACAGAGGTATTTCCCACAGTTACATGAACGTGAACTGTCTCTGATTTCTTGGGATTTACCATGTCAGAACTGCAGCCAGCTCTGGTAAGCCCTAGGGAAGCACTGTGATCTTTGTGAGGTCAGGGTCTGTAGCTTATTCATTTTTATATCCTCAGGGCCTAGTACACTACCTAGCCCAAAGTGAGTATTTGATTTGTATGTTTAAATGAAAGGTAAACTTTAGCTGAATCTCCATTCAGTTAATCACAATTTCAGACCTAGTGGAATAGTCATTTTTGATCTGGGTTTGGACTTCATTCAGAAATGAAACATTTTTAGAAAAACATTTCAAAATAAATGAAAATATTATTTCCTATCTCAGTAATGCTTTAAGTTTTTCAGAAAAGCTTTACACGGTGAATATTGCCTTGAAACATCTTATGACATGAATAGGAGGCTATTATTATGCCTATTCCGCAAGTTAAAAAATAATACAACTTGAGGCTCAGAGAAGTTGCGATTTGTACCGTTAAACTCAGGTTAGCGATGAGCCTAATATTAGAGCTCTGAACTACTCTTTCCTTTTGTCTCTCCTACAGTGAAGTATTCCATTTCAGGTCTAGATGAAACATCAGTCCGTGGTATAGGGTGTTTAAGACGATTATTATTGTTTAGCTGCTAAGTCATATCTGACTCTTTGCGACTCTATGGACTGGAGCCCACCAGGTTCCTCTGTCCATCAGATTTCCCAGGAAAGAATCCTGGAGTGGGTTGCCATTTCCTTCTCCAGGGGATCCTCCCAATCCAGGAATCAAACTCGAGTGCCCTGCATTGGCAGGCAGATTGTTTACCACTGAGCCACCCAGGAAGCCCTTGTTTAAGAGGATAATGACATCTAAGATGGTTGCAAATTCCCTATTCTTTGTCTTTTTAAAAATGACATTCTTTCGTCATCATGGCAAGACATTTCAAAAGGTTCCTAAGTTGACATGTTGAAAGTTTCCACTGTTTGAACTTGAGGTCTTTCCTCCTGGCTGAATACTGCTTTTCAGAAAACAGAAGTCTTGCTGTGCAGAAAGCCCACCTAGATCTCTATACTTACCAGAATGGTAGTGACGACTATGGTCCTGTTCTCTGCAGACGCGCTGTCATTGCTGATCTGCTGATCTGAGAAAGGCACAAACCTTTCGTACTCATTCCAGTAGCCAGCCTGCAAAGAGCAGACATTTGACCTGGTTGCCTATTTTTCACTCAAAAAGTGCTGCCTGAAATTCAAGTGCTCTTGTGGAATGCAAGTTTTTTTTAGTTGCTCGAGCTTTCCAAGGATTGAGGTCCTCTCTCCCTTTGTCTTGCCACCCCCACCAGGACCACAACACTCACACACACACACACACACACACACACACACACACACACACAAGTGTGCCAGTTCCTTCATCCTGGGGCTTCCCATCCCTGCTTTGCTGTTACTGATATTTGGTAAAGTAAGTTAGCCTACTGTAGAATGATCAGGCTTTTTGATTCTTTAAACTCAGGTAGCAGAAGAATCCTTTCCTTAGGACTGAAGGAAATCTGGAGGGTGGGGGATGGGGTGGGGGGAGAAAGCACCAGTGGAGGATCCTGTAGAAGTGGTACAAGATATTTTATATTCTAAGGTTTTATCAAGTGACTACTAAATTCCTACCTCGTGACTATTAGTATGACAGAAGCAAAGTGGTTATGAAATTTCGCTGTAGAGAAAGGTACTTTGTCCAGAGTCCTTTTGGTAGGTGAGTTGGCAAAATGGAGAGATTACCTACTTTCTAATTCTTTTGCTAAAATCATGTGTATCTTGGCAGCTTCCGTTTAAAGTAGTGGTTCCCAACCTTTTTGGTACCAGAAACTGGTTTCATGAAAGACAATTTTTCCATGGAGCAGGGGGAGGGGGGATGGTTGAAGGATGATTTGAGTGCATTGCATTTATTCTGTACTTTATTTCTATTATTATTACATCAGCTCCCCCTCTGATCATCAGACATGAGATCCTGGAGGTTGGGGACCCCTGGTTTAAGTAACATGCTAAAAAATTTGTAATTCCTTCCTGTATTGTAGGAAGCTGTGAATAACTCTTGAGTCTATCGCTTTTAAAGAACCAGCCTCCAGAGGGAAATAGTCCTTTTACAATGTGTAGATGGAACACTTCGATTAGAAGACAGCTCTGCATTGTAGCTACACTATTCACTGAATGGAAAGGCAAACAGAATGTGTGGGAATTTGCTCTGGGTGTGTTTCCTAACACGTATTTTCCTGCATCTGAGGGCTAGCACTTTCTGAGAGATTTTTCACTGGGATATCTGGGTTACTTACCTTCCGAGAGCCAGTGACTTTCATTTCATACACATCGATGGTATAATTTGTCCTCCGTCCATAAGTGTCAAATTGTATGTTTCCAGTCATGCCTTGTACTTGCACCTGGTAGAAAGGGGAAAATGTTAAATTTTTAAATAGCACCACAATATTGCCTTCTAAGTTCTTTGCAATGAGGTCTATGGACAGATCTTGGAATATTAGAGAACATTTATCTTGAGCCAATGAGCTATATCCACCAGATCAAGTCTGCACAGATCTTCATTTTCTCCCCAGTATTTTGTAAGTATGGCTTTTAATGAAACTCTTAGTGGTGTAACAGACAGTTTCCTTTTTATTAGAGTATAGTTGCCTTACAATGTTGTGTAAGTTTCTGCTGTACTGCGAAGTGAGTCAGTTGTCCACATATATCCCCTCTTTCTGCATTTCCTTCCCATATAGCTCACCACAGATCGTTGAGTAGAGGTCCTTGTGCCATACAGTAGGTTCTCATTTGGTATCTATTTTATACATAGTATCAATAGGATATATATGTCAATCTCAAACTCCTAATTCACCCCACCATCACCCCTTTCCCCCTTGGTCTCCATATATTTGTTCTCTATATCTGTGTCTTTATTTCTGCTTCACAAATAAGATATCCAAATCATTTTTCTTGATTCCACATGTATGTGTTACTATATGATACTGATTTTTTCTTTTGACAAGCAGTTTCTTATATGATACAGTAAAGGCCCTGCTACTACTTTTTCAAGGACTTGAAATTTCTACCATCAGTCTTTTCTGAAAAGAGTATCCCAAAGAGTGTTCTTAACTAGGATAATGTGTCCCTCTGGACTGAGTTCCTTGGGGACTGTGACTGTCTTATCTTAGTATTCTCGGTGTCTGAACATAAACTGATTTCAGTCACATAGGCTCTGAAGCTCCTGGATTCATACCATAACTTCATCACTTACTAACTGTATGACCTTGGGGATGTTCCTTAATGCTTTTGAACTTCAGTGTACTAATCTGTAAAATGGGAAAGCCTCGTGGTACCTATCCCACTGAGTTGTTGGGAGGGTTAAATGAGCTATCCATATGTCATGTTTAGATCAGTGTGCTGAGCATTGCAATACATGTTAGCTCTATTAATAATTATTATTATTATTAATCAATATGAGTTCTGTTTCTAATTCTTGAGGGGTTTGCACATTTACCAGCTACCATAGTAACAGGACTGAGTTTTCCCTCTTATTTAACCTATTCCTAGCTACAGACAGGTATGGAGAGCTAGGCCATGGAGGGATAATCTGTAGACTGATGAAATTTGTTAAGTTAAGGGAATCAGTAGTATTGAATGCTACAGAAAACAGAGGTGCTGGAATAGCCTGAACATCTGGCTGGGATGCCAAATACAGAGGCGTGGATAGCATGATTTTTCCTTGATCTGGGTCCCATATTATGAACTAATAAGAGGCTACCTTTAATGGGTGGAGAGAGTTCCTTACCTGTTTTTTAACAGTTCAAGGACACTGGATGAAAGACCTTCTCTAAATACAGCATTATTGTTACCCACTTGAATTACTCATCTGGTGAGTATGGGTCAAGGAATTTGCTTCAGAGAAAAAGAATCTGTCTTATTCTCCCACGATGAAAGGATGGAATACTTTTTCATCACTTGTAGCAAAGTGACAAGCTGTTTGTTAAGCAGGTCAGAAGTGGTAATAGGCTTGTGGGGCAGAAGAGAAAATTGACGGCAAATAGTAGTGAGCATCCTTTTAAAGGGAGGGGCCTTGTTCACCACCTATAGTAGACCATGGAATATCCGTTGAAGGAGAAATGCCCTCAGGTGACTTCCTGAAGACAAGACGATTGTCCTACTGACCCAACAAACCTAAGCACTACTGTCAGCTTAGGCTTGCAGAGAAGGTGACATCATGCTTCCAGTTAAAGAAAAGTTTCTTTGTTGAGGGATGGGTCTGATGTATGCATGAGGGATGGGTCTGTGATGCATGAAGGGTTCTTTACACTCTATTTTGAGCACTGAACTCTGGGAGAGGAGATAGGTAGGGTAGAGACACTGGCAGAGGAACGTATTAAGGAAATCCTTCATTGCTGAAAATAGCAAAGGCTTCCAGTCTCATTAAGAATTGTATATTTCTAAAGATTCAGCCTATCTGAGCATGATCTGCAAACTGGACAACAGCCTAGACTGATTAGAACTTTTGGTGAGCACAAGTCGAATTGGACTACCACTCTGAGACAAGTCTATTTTTAAGGATATGAATGTCAGTGACAGTTTCCCAATCCTCTCCACCCTGCACCTCAGGCTATATTAGGTGCTTCTCCTCTGGGTTCTCTTAGCACTCCATGTGGAACTTCACCATAACATTTAAATCATCTATGTATTTCCGCCTCCCCTGCTAGACTGGGAGCATCTAAAGATGGAAAGGCATTCTTTTTCTGTGTTCCTGGCAACAAATCCAGAGCCTGGGATAAAGCCGGGGTTCAATAAATGCTTACTGAACCAGTGGACAATTTTCAATGACTTAGAATTGTGACATATTTCAGTAGATCACGCTGAGGCTAATCTCTGCACTGTTGGTAGATTGTAAGGATAATCATTACCCGATCTACAAGTGGCTGTAAGGTTTTCAAAAGCACTTCTTTACATATTAGCAATTTAAATATGAGTTCCCTCATATTATTTCATGTTTGCATATTAACTTGGAGCCTGATACATAGTCGTTGGTACTCAGTAAATATTTGTTAAATGAATGGTGTGATTATTTATTCATTAAAACAGGCCCCTTCGGAGCCTCTATCAGGCAATGATTCTGTTTGCCAGATTTCTTTGAAGGAAGAGAATGATTGATTGAGCAACAACTATGTGCTAGTCACAATGAGGGATGCTTTTACATTATGCATTCTCACTTTTAATTAACTTAAATAAAATGGAATTTCTTTTAATATGATCAAGTCTTTAGTGCTTTAGGCCATCCTCTCTAGCAGTCCTCTGAAAACCAATCATTTGTCACAAGGTAACAGGTACTTTGGGAAGAAGCTGATACTCTCCAGCCCCTCTGAAGCCATAGGCTGGCCTATGGAAAGAGGAAAAACATCCTTCCTGTTGAGTGTCTGATCATGAGGGCTTGGGGAGGAAGGTTACTTACCTGGCTTACAGCTTGAGCTTTATCAGTGAGTCAGACATTCAGAAACAATTTGTGCCATAATATGATCAAGCTAATGTCTATCTTGCCAAATTCATTTTTCATCCTTCACTCTGATAGCTAGTTTTGTATTGGGGGAAGAGAGTCATTTGTGTCATGAATGGGGAGTCAACTGGAGATGCTGGCACTTGCCCCTTGAGGTTTTTGTTGATGAAAACTCCTTTTGATTCACTCCAAGGGAGTTTTATATTTCACTCTTCATTATGTTTCACCTGACAATACAAATCTTGTAACAGCTATGAAGGTTGAATTTAATTAACTGCTCTTCAAAAATTGTGCAGTGCTACCTCCATAAAACTACACTCAGGGCATTTGTTAGGGAACTGACATAATGACATAAAAATCTGCATGACGGGAGAATGAGTCATATCTCTTTCTTGGAGAGACACACAGGGGCTACTAACCCTTTTTGATTGAATGCTTCCAACTTGGCAAATTGAAGGCAGCAGTAAGAGAGCCAACTACACAAAATGATGTATGTTATGAGGCCATTACAGGCTCTTCGTTGCTGGGTTGTGCACAGAATTCTCTTATCATTGTTGATCTCTTTGTTGATTTGGATATTCCAAACATCAGGATAATTAAAGAAGGAGAAATAAGAGAGTCTTGTACTGCTGAAGGCTCATTTTAATGCAAGCAGGCGTATGTAGCATAACACAAAATATTCAGGAAAGATCTTTTGCTTGGAAAGCTGCACTGAATGGGTGATGCTCCTCCTAGTGTGAATAATGGAATCTGTTCAAAGGATACTGCTCAAAGCCTGAAATGCTCTCCCACCCAGTAACTACTAAAAACAAATGACCTATTTGACTGTCTAGCCATTGATTCCTTGTACTTTTCTTTAGGATTTTTCTCTAAGGCATTGGGGAAAATTCTCTTAAGTAGGCGTAAAAAGGGATCGTATTCCTGCCTCTCACCTTGTAGAATATAGTATTACAGGTTCTTTTTGACAATAGAAACATTATCACACTGGCTCTGTTCCACAGTCCATCCAGGATAATAACTGGCTGATAAGTCAGGATGCCAGTAATGTCTACCTTGAAGTTAGGAGCTTCCTAGAGAATACCCCAGTCCCCCTAAGTAATGTCATTTTCTCGAAAGTCTGAGTTTTTGGAAAGCCATTTTCATGTTCAATCCGCAACTTTCAAAGATACTGAGCTTGATTTACTCTCCATACCATAGTACAGAGCGAAATATTCACTTGCCCTAAATTTACTGATACCATTTCTTAAGCTTCAAGGAAGAACCTTCTAGTTTTAGAGGCCTAGATTTTGATGAATAAATATAGATGCTTATCTTTATGTACACTTTGAACAGTCTATAGACTCTGATCCTCTTCCTTTTAGGGTGTCTTTTCTCAGGATTGAGGGCCTTTTGGGTCTTTACAAGGTACCCTCAGCTTCCCTGGTGGCCCAGATGGTAAAGAATCCACCTTCAATGCAGGAGACCTGGGTTCGATCCCTGGGTTGGGAAGATCCCCTGGAGAAGGGACTGGCAACCCACTCCATGGCCTGGAGAATTCCAAGGAAGAGGAGCCTGGTGGGCTATAGTCCATAGGGTTGCAAAGAGTTGGACACAACTCAACGACTTTCACTTTCACTTAAGGTACTCCCACCCCAATTACCCATTGTGGGCATTACCATTTTCAGAGCTCGCTCAATATCAATTCCTTGACTCCAGGGCACAGCAGGGTTTGCTAAGCAGTCTCCAGCACTGCCTCTCCGGGACACGTCCACTCGCTGCCTCCTCAAGTAGCGGAAAGCTTCTGCTATGACCAGTATTGCATCATGCGTCAGTGCAGATGTGTACTGAAATGGACGTATGGAAAACAAGATATCATGACAAATGAGGCTCTCCAAATTTGCCTCGTTCCTTATTTTCATTCATTTCCAGCTCTTGTTCTATGAATTCACCTTCTATGATTTGAATCAACAGATCTCTCTGGGAAAGCCTGACTTTGATCCATTCTAGAATGATGCAACTTACCGCATGTGCACACAGGTTAAGATTATTAAGATCAAATGGCTCAAGGGAATCGCTCTCTTGTTCTCAATGCTGTGTTCTGTATTGAGTGAGTGACTACTAAAAAGGCCAGGTCCTTTATAGAGAGTGAAATATGTGGGAAGTTAAAGGATGGCATATGTAGATTGGAGAGGAAATAGCATATCCTAAAGCAAGGTTGGGTTATTGCTGTTTCTAATAGAAAATTCAGATCTGGTGTTTACTTAGGGGAAAATGGAAATAGCTAAGTTAGACAGCTTGAAATTAATTTGGAGGGAAACATTAATCATTTCTGTCTGGACCATGTTTCTGGTGAACTGGGACTTCTGGCCAGCAATAAATCAGTTTTTGTTTCCTGGGGGAGGTGGTGGGGTGGGGGGAGGGTAGCGAAATCTAAAGCTGGTTTTCAATGGTATAAAATTACAATTGTTATTGAGTTTTAAATCTGATAATGTTGACAATTCATATGCAATGCTTCATGATGCTACCTTTTCCAAGCAAGAACAGTTTCAAGAACAGTTACTGTCTATTCCTTGGATAAACTGTACTGATATGCTCTACTAAGGATGAGGCCAGTCATTTAACACAAGGGATTTGATTATCTGCAGTTGACATGGTGGATGCCTTTTCATTAACTGAATCAACAAAGTATGATTAAAATAAGCTGCCCCTGTTTCGCAGGGGTGACAAATACTGATAGAATATAGAACTCTTGATTTTTTTAAAAAATGAAACTAAAAATGCCCTAGAGGGAATTGTCTCTCTACATAGTATGTCCCTATACAATTGTGAGTGAATACATTGTCATCTTTACAACTATCAACTTACTTTTCTGACTTTTCTCATGTTACTTTTCTTATATCAATTATGACAGTAACAAGGGACATATGTTCTTTCATGAGAAAAACAATCTGCACACTACATACAGCCAACACGGCAGTGATATTTTTTTCCAGCTGACTGCATAAATTGTCAGCAATCTTTCTATAGTCCTCTCCAAGCCATGCCAAAATAGCTATTTAATTTTCTACTTTTTTGGCTTCTACTTACTACTGTGTGAGTATCTAAAAAAAGCCCCCAAAGGAAATGTTCATAAAATCTAGACTAAATTAAGCATCCTAATTTTAATTTCTAGACAATTTTATTTCCTAATCAAAAATATTGTCCATCATTTTCTAAAGCAGACTTTTTGTCTGACTGATGTAGAGCAAGGTTCCATAATGGGTACTGCAAGTCAAAGTAATCTGAAAGTTGTAACCATCTATTGAAATATTCCATTTTCCTAAGTTATTTGAAGGGTTTTGCTTATAAGCCTGAACAGTTCTTCTCAGTAAATTCTGAGAATTTTGCATCATACATATTATGAGTTATCAACGGATAATCCGGAGCTGAGATTGTCTTCTTTTCCTTTTGTAGAACTTCTACAGCTTCTAAACAGGCATAAATGACTCTTTAGTACCCTTTTCAGACTTTTACTCTTGTCCATTTTTTTGTGCCTAATATAGTGTCTGACACTATAATATTGACTACATGTTGACTAAATGAATTGTTTCCTTCTACCTATTGCCTGCTAAATCTAAGGATGGCAAAACAGTGGATTGGCAGTTATATGAAAATCTGTTTGTATAAGCTCACCTAGATGTATGGGCAGATTTAGCCCATAAAAAGATTTGACTCATTAAAGAAATGCAAATCAAAACCATAGGGAGATATTACCTCATACCTATGAAAAAGACTGTTGTCAAAAAGACAACAGTAAGTACTGCTGAGGATGTGAAGGGAACCCTCATGCACTGCTGACAGGAACATTAATTGGCTTAGTCACTGTGGAAAACAATATGGAGGTTGCTCAAAAACTTCAAAATAGAGCTGCCATATGATATAGCAAGTCCACTCTTGGGCATATATCTGAAGGAAATAAAATCACTGTCTCTAAGAAATATCCACATCCCCCATGTTCACTGCAGCAGTATTTACAACAGTGAGCACACGTAACAAATCTGTGTCCATCAAATCATCAAATGGTGAATGGGTAAGGAAAGAAAGTGATACATACCATGCACATATATACTCATACATCATATACATATATGTATACATAAACATATATACATATACTCATATGTATATTTCAGTAAAAATATACATGCATGCACAGAACACAATGCAGTATTACTCAGTAATCCATCAAAAGAAAGAAATCCTATGATTTTTTGATAGGGAGATGGCATTATGCTAAGTGAAGTAAGTCAGACAGAGAAAGACAAATACTATATGATCTCACTTATATGTGCATCCTCCCCCAAAATGAACTCATTCGAAACAGAGAACAGAGGTGAGGGCTGGGGAACAGGGAAAAATGAATGAAGATGGTCAAAAGGTATAAACTTCCAGTTATAAGATTGATAAGTTCTGGGACTGTAACGTATATCATGGTGACTAAAGTTCTGGGACTGTAACGTATATCATGGTGACTATAGTTAATAATATTGCCTTGTAAATATTTTTGAAAGTTGCAAGGAGAATAGCTTTTAAAAGTTCTCATCATGAGAAAAAACTGTAACTGTGGTGGTAATGTTAACTTATTGTGGTAATCATTTTGCAATATATACATATATTGAATCATTATGTTGTGTACTTAAAACTAATACAATGTCACATGTCAGTCGTACCTCAATAAAAAAAATAAAATCATTATCTTAAAAAAGAGATTTGACTACAAACGATTCATCATAGGAATTGTGGCCATATTTACTGAAGCATATGAGGCCACTGGAAAAATCTGGCATGTATGAGGTAACCACTACAATCACAGAGGACCACTTAACTACTGCATGGCTTAAATTATTTTTTTTAAAAGGTGTTTGACTTATAACTTACAACTTTTCTAGAATGTATCAATTGCACAAGGTAAGGTTGCACTTGTATTATGTCGATGTGACCCATATAGGGTGGTCCTGCATGGGTGATTCAGAAAGTATCTCTTTCCTGTCTATGTGCCCATTTTTCCTCTTTATTGTATTCTTCCCAGGGAGGAAAGATGTGAGGATGAGCATCTCAAAACCATAAGAAAGAAAATGTCCTCTCCCCTTTCCTTTTTTAGGGAAGGGCCTTGAACCTTGGCTCTACTTTGATTCCTCATCTAGATCACAAGGATCCCACAGTCATAGTACATACATGCGTTCAGTGTATCAGGAAGGAAAAATTTAAAGTCTGTTTCATACTTAAATCAATGCACTAAGGGAATGGGTTACTTAAAATTCACTGGAAACATCCTTTGTGTAACATGAATAACTTTCCTCCATTTATCTGTTTTAATTCCTGATTTTAAAATAATAGGATTTCTAGCCATAGGGGAACACGAATGAAAAATGTGCACTTTAACTTTCTGCTTTTAATGTTCTTATCTTGATTTCATGAAAACGAGCAACTTAGGTAATCTAATTATTTAAAGACACTTTTGTAGGCAGGAAAACATTTCCATTCAATATATGCATAGGCAACACATACTCTGTATTAGAATAATTCACTTGGGTGTTCTGAGATTCATGAAACTTATTAACACAAAGCAATCACATCAATAATGTAAAATCTAATTTTCCATTTCAGACTATCAATTTTCCTTACCTATTCCCACTGCCCCCACCCTTTGTCCAATTTAGGTTCTTGTAAAATTGTAAGTTATAAGCATATTAAAAATGAAATTCATTAAAAAATTAAGTTACCATTTCCAAACACTGGGTTTAAAAGACCTCCTTCTCAATAGCTTCTTTATTTGCGAATTTAGTTTTCAAATGCAGGAGCATCACCTGCAGTTGTGTTTTAGCATCCTTGAAACACTTCTGAGGGACAACCACTTGATCACCAGATGGCCATAAATATACAAAGGCCATACTAAGATGCTCTGGAAAGCTGGCCTAAGGTTTCTACATGCTGTGGAACATTACCTTTAGTGGTGCATTCTTGGCTTCAGGAAATTCCCTTTCATCCAGCCTCACCCAGCGCTGAATGAACTGCTGAACCATAGGGTTTTCGTTGTTGACAATCTGGAATCCTGTAATGTTGGCTCCCCCATGCATGACTCTTTCTAGCAAAATATCGGTAAAACCCTAGAAAGAGATTGAGAGAGAACTGTGATTGTGGGAGCTCATGCATTCTTACTCATTGTATCTGTTACAGTGCTAAGGAAGAAATGAAAGTTCCTTTCCCAGGATCCATCTTTAGCAATCAAAAAAAAAACAACCCTGGACACATGGTTACATGTCAATTATATTCAACAAAAACCAAAATTGCAACAAACAAACAACCCCTGATACAGACTAATTCTTAAGGCACTCTGAAACTACAGGCATGATGGAGAAAATATACATCCTTCCATTTCAGTGCCCATGTTGTTATTTGGTGTAGTGGCTGAAAGGACAAACACCAGAGTCAATTTTAAGTGAATGTTTTTACTTCTTTCATTTACCTATATATTTTAATGTTTCTTCAATGAATACAAATACAATGATTCATATAACTGGAAACTGTTTAAAAAGTTGGCCCTAGCTAACATGCCAAATACAGCAGATTGCTTTTCAGATTTGAATGATGAGTAATTTCAACATTTGTAATTTACAAAAATGCCAAAGAGTGAAACTGACAGCTTGGTTGTATGTGATGGTACAAACCCCAGGGTATGTCTCACATGAGTCCATGAATGAGTTTTGGCATCTACTTCATAGCATCCACCATTTTCTTCTTCTTTTGTTCTGCTGTCTGTCTGTTGTCTCTGCCACCTAAGCCTCCTGAAGGAATCTCTTCATGTTCCCATCATGCCATCTTCACCTGGGTATCACCGGTTCCACTGGGCATTGCTATTTTCTGAGACACCTCTCCCAGGAGTTCCTGCTATTTCTGCTGGATAACTGTCTCTTGCTAGTTGCTTTTGATGCCCTTAGGTCCTCAGTGGGTTGGAGCCAATATTTATATTCATAAATAAATTTAAAGAATTCTTTCCCCTTCCTTTAGATTCTCCTCCCCAACATTTACATATAAAATTGTTTCAAAAATAAAGTTGAAAGAATTATACAGTGAAAATGAAGTAGTCACTTCAGATTTCACAATTAACATTTTTCTATCCATCCATCAGTCCATTTCATTTTTTGGATGCTTTTCAAAGAAAGTTTCAGATGTTAGAATACTTCATACCAAAGACTTCAGTGTGTAGGTCATTAACTAGAGTTCAGAACTTGAAGTTTTCATCCTTCCTTTCTTTCCTTCTTCTGCTGCTGCTTTTTTTTTTTTTAAAGGCTTTCATGTTGATGTATGGCAAAACCAATACAATATTGTAAAGTAATTAACCTCCAATTAAAAGAAATAAATTTATTTTAAAAAGTGAAAAAAATAAAGGCTTTCTTTTTAAAGTCTTTATTGAATTTGTTACAATATTGCTTTCATTTTTTNTTTTTTTTTTTTTAAAGGCTTTCATGTTGATGTATGGCAAAACCAATACAATATTGTAAAGTAATTAACCTCCAATTAAAAGAAATAAATTTATTTTAAAAAGTGAAAAAAATAAAGGCTTTCTTTTTAAAGTCTTTATTGAATTTGTTACAATATTGCTTTCATTTTTTACATTTTGGTTTTTTTGGCCCAATGCATGTGAGATCTTAGTTCCCCAATCAGGACTGAATCTGCATCCCCTGTATTGGAAGGCAAAGTCTTAACCACTGAACCACCAGTGAAACCCCCCTTTCTTTCTTTCTTTTGATAACATTTATGTCCAATAAAACACACAAATCTTAAATATACCACTCAATGGGTTGATAAATGCATACACTATATTACTTAAATCCTTACTAGTTCTCAAAAGTTTTCTTTTATCTTTGCATTCTAAGTTTTCATTGAAGTATAATAATCATATAGAAAATTGCACACATCTTTAAGTATAGGCTGATGAATTTTCACAACCTGAACTCATGAATGTAACCAATACCCAGAAGCCCTGCTCTTGTATGCCTCTCTAGTTACCATTCTGATGCCTGCTTCTTTTAATTCCATGTTTCTTTAGTATGGGCAACAAGGCAATCATAGAAAATATTTTAGTGAAGCAGCGTTTTCAGTTATTACTCTTCACCCCATTCCTCTTCCTTTCATATGTGGGATATGAGCCAAAGAGTTTGCATCACTGAGAACTATTCCTCCTTTCCAATGATCACAAGATGTTTTTAAAATGAACATTAACTTGTTAGGATGAGTTTTCTCCCAAAGGTCTCCTTCCTGAAATAAACAAAAACTCAATGATTTCTCCCATTTGTTCCCCTTTGCACAACAATCAGCAGAAAGGCTTGCTTGTGTGTAAAGGCTCACAGAGGCTCCAGATGGGGCTTAAGCCTAACTATTATCCAATTCCCAACTCTCACCCCCTAAACATACATACAAATAGAGAGCCAAGGACAAAACTTCAACAAATGGCTTTAAGTCATTTGCCGTACCAAACCGTATTTGCCAGTTAAAAAGTATTACACAAGAGCATTGAGCAACTGTCCATCTGTCTGCTGGTGGGGGCTCTTGTGTTGGCCTGAAAGAGGGAGCCCCTTTCTTTGAAAGAAAAGGATTAAGAAAGCTTCTGCCACCATCTTGGTCCCCAGGGTCAATGGCCATAGTCTGCCCTAGGAAATAGTATTTTCTGTGCCATTTACACTTTGGATAAGCCTCACACTCCCATTTCCTTCATACCATAGCATGTTAAAATGGCAACACAGGATTAACAACAGGAAGGGCAAGAGAAAGGATCCCAGAAATCTCACATCTGCCTTAAGGCATAGAGCCAGCACTTCAGTCTTGTTAGTAACCACAGCAGCCCCCAGAAACATTTTACCTCACTACCTTTTTCTCAGCAGAGACACTAAAAACTCAAATTTACCTCACCGATCACCTCCACTTCTTCTGCTCTGCCACACAGGCCCCACACATTCCCGCTAGGCTGTCTTCCTCCCTGTTAAAGTGAAGTGAAGTCGCTCAGTCGTGACCGACTCTTTGCGATCCCATAGACTGTAGCCTACCAGGCTCCTCTGTCCGTGGGATTTTCCAGGCAATAGTCCTGGAGTGGATTGCCATTTCCTTCTCCAAGGGATCTTCCCAACCCAGGGCTTGAACCCAGGTCTCCCTCATTGTAGACAGACGCTTTACCGTCTGAGCCATAAGAACACTCTGCACTCATGTTTCTACCTCACAGCAGCCGTATCACTGAGGACCCAGAAGTCTCTCAGTCAGCCCATGTTTTATGACACGCATAGCTCGGATTACGTTCTGGCACTTCTCAGACTGAAATAGCCTGGAATGCATCCTCAGCAGCACCAATCAACCCAGGGGAAGGTCACCTCAAACGGCTTGTTCGTCTGGCGAGACCTCCACAACATTAGCTCTTGCCAACTGCCCTGAGGGCTGAAACCCATCCACATGGGCAGAAAGCCTAACACAGCCCCATGGACAAAATGGAGAGAGAAGTATGGTAGAAAAAGAAAGGAGAGGGACTTCCCCTGGTGGTCCAGTGGTTAATACTCTGTGCTTCCACTGCAAGGGGGCACGGGTTTGATCCCTGGCCAAGGAACTAAGATCCCACAAGCCTCACAGTGAGGCCAAAAACAAATCAAAATAATATAAAAAACAAACAAAAAAGGAGGTAATAGATTTTTAGGAAGATGAAAGGAGAGATCTTACTGCTAAAGGGCAAAAGTAGGCTGGCTCCTGGTCCTAACTCTGCCTCTGTCCTATTTATGTACAGTTTGTTTGTGATCTCTTATCAGATTCTACAGCTTGAATGTTGCCCCGGTGCCCAGCATTTAGATGCAGTGAGTCACAGTTCTCAAGGTTGAGATAATCAAGGCTGGATTTTCCCTAATCCCTCTGAAAAAAACCACGAATGCAGCAGAGCTAACCAACAATTATCAAGGACATAAAAGGGAAAAACAGAAATCAGGCAAATGGTAGAGAAGGGGATATAAAGAAAGCTGTTCTGGGTAAAGGCAGGAGTTGATTGTCCATCTATTTCTAACACATTTTTTTTAAGAATTTTCTTTTGGTATAAACTATTGTTAAATTACATGATTCAAATGCCACTGGCAATTCACAGGATTGTAAAAATTAATTTCTTTCTATAGCCTCTTCAGACATACACTAATGCAGCAGAGCTGACATCTAACACACAGGAGGGGAAAGGAGGAAAGAAAGAGAAGGCTGATGGCAATTCAGAGAGAGGGTCTGTTTAAAGGGCAGTTTTGGTTGGATTCTGGTCTTTCTCCTCCTCTCCCATTTGAAGGCATTGCAGCATCCCATAATAATCTTTGGATTTTTATGGTTATGACACTTGTAACACTAAAGGCAGGCTGAAGATTCCCCCAAACCAATGTAAAGACACACAGCAGAGGTGATGATACAACATCCAAAAAGGAAAATGGAATCAATAAAAGAGTGGGGGTAACTGTACGAAGATGGATGTTAGGAGAGAAGTACGGACTGAGGGCCAGGGGCTAGCTCTCCTGCTCCTACTTCTCCTATCCCATTATTATTATTATTATTATATTTAAAACCAAGGTCTTCCCTAATAGCTCAGTTTGTAAAGAATCCACCTGTAATGCAGGAGACCCCGGTCGATTCCTAGGTCAGGAAGATCCACTGGAGAAGGGATAGGCTACCCACTCCAGTATTCTTGGGCTTCCCTTGTAGCTCAGTTGCTAAAGAATCTGCCTGCAATGTGGGAGACCTGGGTTTGATCCCTGGGTTGGGAAAGATCCCCTGGAGAAGGGAAAGGCTACCCACTCCAGTATTCTGGCCTGGAGAATTCCATAGACTGTATAGTCCATGGGGTCGCAAAGAGTTGGACATGACTGAAACCAATAGTACTAAATTTAGTTTTAAAAACCAAACTGGAGATTTAACACATCTTTCTCAATTACTGACAAAGCAAATAGAAACCAAAGACACAGAAATGGAAAGATTATAATAATAACATTTGGATTCAAGAGATTATCCCATTATTTTAAAGTGTTTCACCCATTCATTACCTCTGGTTAGATCTCCTCTTTAGGCTGGTGAATCACAGTCTTCAAGGTGGGAAAGTTGAGACTGACTTTCTTAAAACCTCTCAAAAGACATTAACACAAAATAAATGATCAACAAACATGGATGGTAAAGGGGAGAGTCAGTGGAAGAAAGATGGAAGTTAGGAGAGAGGAGATGGCTAAGAAGGGAGATTTTGCTGGTTCCTGGTCCACCTCCAATATTTATCCCATTGCTTATTTCTAGAAAAAGTTTCTAGAGTCTATTATCATGTAAAACCATAGTTGAGAACTGGGGCTTAAGGCTACCCACAGCTTCAGTGAAATAACTAATGCAACAAAGGTGACCAGCAAACATACAATAAGGAGGCAGGAAAAAAGAAAGAGGAGTGGTAGGAATTGATAGGGTGTTAATAAAAGATGGATTCTGGCTAAAAAGTAAGAGGTGCCAGGCTCCTGGTCTTCTCTGCTATCTAAATTTAAGACACTGCATTTTCCTAGAATATGTTGCTAGATTTTAGTTGTTGAGCTGGTCATACCCCCTCATGGTGTTTATATTGAGGCTGTGTATCCCTGAAAGCCATGTAAAGACACTGAAACAAAACGAAATCAAACCATGCAGGGTATATAAAACAGGGGAAGAAAATAATGCTGGCAAGGAGTATTCTGGTATAATAGGGGAAGTTAGGAGAAATGTCCTGAGTCAGGGGAGGAGCTGGCTGGCTCCTGGTTCACTTTTTTGACCTGTGTGATTATTTTAAGACATCTTACTTTATTTTGGGGGGCTCCAAAATCACTGCAGATGGTGACTGCAGCCATGAAATTAAAAGACGCTTACTCCTTGGAAGAAAAGTTATGACCAACCTGGATAGTATATTCAAAAACAGAGACATTACTTTGCCGACTAAGGTCCGCCTAGTCAAGGCTATGGTTTTTCCTGTGTTCATGTATGGATGTGAAAGTTGGACTGTGAAGAAACCTGAGCGCCGAAGAATCGATGCTTTTGAACTGTGGTGTTGGAGAAGACTCTTGAGAGTCCCTTGGACTGCAAGGAGATCCAACCAGTCCATTCTGAAGGAGATCAACCCTGGGATTTCTTTGGAAGGAATGATGCTAAAGCTGAAACTCCAGTACTTGGCCACCTCATGCGAAGAGTTGACTCATTGGAAAAGACTCTGATGCTGGGAGGGATTGGGGGCAGGAGGAGAAGGGGACGACCGAGGATGAGATGGCTGGATGGCATCACGGACTCGATGGACGTGAGTCTGAGTGGGCTCCGGGAGATGGTGATGAACAGGGAGGCCTGGTGTGCTGCAATTCATGGGGTCGCAAAGAGTCGGACACAACTGAGTGACTGAACTGAACTGAGTGACTGAAGTGAACTGACTGTAACTATTAATATCTGATAAATCTTGAAAGCCTGTAGAGCAACTCCTCCAATTGTATTCTTTTTCAAAATTGTTTTAGCTATTCTCTGTTTTCTTTGATTTTCCATGTTTTAAAATAATCTTGTCTCTATCTACAAAATTCTTGCTGGGATGTTGGTAGAAATTACAATTTGGCGGAAACTAATATACTTATTGAGTCTTCCAATTCATGTATGCCTGTTTCTCCATTTATTCAGGACTTCATTAGTTTCTTTCATCAGTGTTTTGTAGTTTTCAAAATCTTTCAAAAAGTTGTAGTTTCAAAAAATTTTATACCTGTTCTTTTATATTTACACCTAAGATTTAATTTTTTTGAGCAAGCATACACAGTTTTGTGCTTTTAATTTTAATTTTCATGTTTCTATATTCATTGTTAGTATTTAGAAATACCAGTGATTTTTTTTTTTTTTTTTTTTGCGTGTTCATCTCATATCCTGCAGGCTTGCTGGTTCGTTTGTTCTAGGAGTGTTTTATTTTGTTATCGAATCTTTGAGATTTTCTCCAAAGAAAACTGTGTCATCTATAAACAGGAACCATTTGATGTCTTCCTTCCCAGGCTGTGTGCTTTTTGTTCCCTTTTTTTTTTTTTTTTTTTTTTTTTTACTGCCCAGGCCAGAACTTCCAGCAGGATGCTGAATAAAAATCAGGACAGTAGATGTCCTTGCCTCCTTCCCAACCCTAGAGGGAAAGCTGTAGGTTATTTATGATGTTCTTTATCATGTTCAGGAAGTCCCTTCCCTTCCCATGTTTATGAGAGTTTTTTTTAATATCATGAATGAGTATTACGTTTTGTTAAATGCCTTTTTGGTACTGGTTGATATAACCAGATGATTTTTCATCATTAGCCTGAGTGACTGAGCGACTTAACCTTCACTTTTCTCTTTCATGCATTGGAGAAGGAAATGGCAACCCACTCCAGTATNTTTTTTTTTTTTTTTTGTCTCACTGCCCAGGCCAGAACTTCCAGCAGGATGCTGAATAAAAATCAGGACAGTAGATGTCCTTGCCTCCTTCCCAACCCTAGAGGGAAAGCTGTAGGTTATTTACGATGTTCTTTATCATGTTCGGGACGTCCCTTCCCTTCCCATGTTTATGAGAGTTTTTTTTTATATCATGAATGAGTATTACGTTTTGTTAAATGCCTTTTTGGCACTGGTTGATATAACCAGATGATTTTTCATCAGTAGCCTGAGCGACTGAGCGACTTAACCTTCACTTTTCTCTTTCATGCATTGGAGAAGGAAATGGCAACCCACTCCAGTATTCTTGCCTGGAGAATCCCAGGGATGGGGGAGCCTGGTGGGCTGCCGTCTATGGCGTCACACAGAGTCGGACACGACTGAAGTGAGTTAGCAATAGCACCAGCCTATTAATATGGCAAATTACATGGACTGATGTTTTTTAATTTTGAACCACCCTTGAATCCCTGGGATAGACTCCACTTGGCCATAGCATATCTTATTGAATCTAATTCTCCAGACTTTTGTTAAGGATTTTTGTATTTATATTCACAGAGTATTAATATATTGACCTAGAGTTTTCTTTTTGTGACTGTTTGGTTTTGGCATTAGGATGATGTTAACTTCATACAATGAATCAGGGAATATTCCATCCTTGTTTTTCTGGAAGAGATATGTAGGATTAGTGTTGATACTTTTTAAACTGTTTGCTAGAAACCCCAGGGAAATCATCTGAGTCTAGAGATTTAGGGGAAGGGATAAATTAAGAAGTTAATCTCGTTAATAGTTACAGGCTGTTCCAATTATTTTCTACAGGCAAGATGTGGCAGCTTGTGCTTCTTTAGGAATTGGTTCATTTCATGTAAGTTGTCAAACTTACAAACGCACAGCTGTTCATAATCTCCCCTCATTTCCCTTTTGATGTCCTTAGGGTCTGTAGTGAGATTTCCTGTGTCAGTTTTAAGACTGGAAATTTATGTCTTCTCTATCTCTTTTTTTGGTCAGTTTTTCTGGAAGTTTGTTGGTTTAAAAAAAAAATTCCCAAAGAACAATCTCTTCGTTTCACTGATGTTCCCTGTTGTTTTTCCATTTTCAATTTGACTGATTTCTGCTCTTATCTTTACCGTGCTATGCCTCCTGCTTGCTTTGGGTTCATTCTGCGCTCCTTTTGACAGGTTCTTGAGGTGGGTGCTTAATTACATCCCTCTTTTCTTCTTTATTTTAAAAATAAACATGTAGTCCAACAAAGCCAAGTTTATNTGAGTCTGAGTGAACTCCGGGAGATGGTGATGGACAGGGAGGCCTGGCGTGCTGTGATTCATGGGGTCGCAAAGAGTCGGACACGACTGAGCGACTGAACTGAACTGAACTGATTCATCCATACATTGAGACCGTGAGATGGGACTATGTCTGTCTAAAACTCTAAGCAGACCCTAATGCAACAGAAATGACCTTCAACCATCTGGATGATAAAGGGGAAAATAAAAGATGAAAGGCAGTTATAGAAATTTCAGGTTGAGGTTCAAGTTCTAGCTATGTGCTGGTTTGCACAGAAGGACCGCCTTCCTGTGCTCAGTTGCTCAGTCATGTCCTTCCATCTGTATTCAGTTTGTTAATGGAGATACTGTTTCCTTCACAAATTGCTACAGTCTATGTTTTATGATTATTTAAAAATTTTAATTGAAGTATAGTTGATTTACAGTGTTGTGTTAATTTCTTCTGTACAGCAAAGTGACTCATCTATGTATGTGTGTATATATTGGAGAAGTCAATGGCAACCCACTCCATTACTCTTGCCTGGAAAATCCCATGGGTGGAGGAGCCTGGCAGGCTACAGTCCATGGGGTCACAAAGAGTTGGACATGACTGAGCATCTTCACTTTCACTTTTATATATATATACATGTATAGATATGTATATATATAGTCTTTCCTATTCTTTTCCATTATAGTTTAGCATAGGATCTTGAATATAGTTCCCTGTGCTAAAAGGTAGGGCCTTGTTGTTTATCCATTCTATATATAATAGTTTGCATCTGCTGTTCCCATACTCCCAATTCATCCTTTCCCCCATCAGCCAGCAACCACAAGTTTGTTCTCTAGTACATTCTATTGTTGTAAGAGTCCAGTCTATGAGGATTGTAAACAGAGGCTTGATTTTCCCCATAGGCTCATCAATGACACGGATGGGGGNAATTCATCCTTTCCCCCATCAGCCAGCAACCACAAGTTTGTTCTCTAGTACATTCTATTGTTGTAAGAGTCCAGTCTATGAGGATTGTAAACAGAGGCTTGATTTTCCCCATAGGCTCATCAATGACACGGATGGGGGAGAGGCGACCACAAAACATTTAGCGAGCATGAGAATATCCGTTAAAATGGTGTAAAAGGCATAAACTGAGAATCGCAGTTATTTTAGGACTGAGGATCTAGATCCATGGCTGGAGGCGTCTGGTTCCAGGAACTCCTTTTGTAATAATTATCATTTTGCAAGACACCCGCAGCAGTCAAAGTGGTAAAGTTAAAGCTGTGAATCCTTGAAACCAACCTAAAGGCAAGAACACAGACAAAAGGCCAAATGACGGCCAGAGTGTCTGAGAAGGGCAATAAAATGATGGTGATAGAGGGGGACATAGTGGCAGGATGATGGAGGTTAGAAACGCTCTGACCACACTGATGAACCTATTTGCAGGGCAGGAATAAAGATGCAGAAGTAGAGAATGGACATGTGGAAACAGAGGGTAAGGAGAGGGTGAGACAAACTGAGAGAGTAGCTTTGACATACATACACTACCATGTGTGAAATAGACAGTGGGAAGTTGCTCTATATCACAGGGAGCTCAGCCGGGGCTCTGTGATGACCTGGAGGGGTGGGGTGTGGGTGGTGGGAGACTCAAGAGGGAGTGAATATATGTATACTTATGGCTGATTTATGTTGATGTACAGCAGAAACCAACACAACATCCTCCAATTAAAAATTTTCCTCATAGATTAGATTCTGCTAAAGTGGGGGTGGGAGGGCGGAAACTAGTCTGACTGCCATAGATCCAGTAGCAGGGGAAAAAATGATAAAGGGGAGGGAGTGATAGGATGGGAGGTATTAGAAGTCAGTGCTTCCTGGTCTTTTTTTGTTTGTTTGTTTTTTATTACCTTTTGGTGATCTTCAGTTGATGTTTTTCACCCAAACTCTGTACTTTGGGGAATTTTGATTTCCTGACCTCCATAAACCTTATTAAAAAACTGATTGTAACAGGTTTAGTCATCCAGCACCAATCAACAGTTGCTTTGTTGCTCAGTCGTGTCCAGCTCTTTGTGACCCCATGGACTGTAGCCCGCCAGGCTCCTCTGTCCATGGGATTTTCCAGGCAAGAATACTGGAGTGGGTTGCCATGCCATCCTCCAGGGTATCTTCCCTACCCAGGGCTTGAATCTGTGTTTCCTGCATTGCAGGAATAAGGAGAGTGAAAACGGATATTGAATGGGCACCTCTGGCTGAATGATTCGTTTCCTGGCCAGTTTTTTGTTTTTTTTTTTCCCCTCTCACTTTGTGATCTACAAGAGGGACTTTGCCATTCTGTTTGTTCTTTTAAGAATTGAAGTCTCTATTTTGTTCCATTGATCTATATTTCTGTCTTTGTGCCAGTACCATACTGTCTTGATGACTGTGGCTTTGTAGTAGAGCCTGAAGTCAGGTAAGTTGATTCCTCCAGTTCCATTCTTCTTTCTCAAGATTGCTTTGGCTATTCGAGGTTTTTTGTATTTCCATACAAATCTTGAAATTATTTGTTCTAGTTCTGTGAAAAATACCACTGGTAGCTTGATAGGGATTGCATTGAATCTGTAGATTGCTTTGGGTAATATATTCATTTTCACTATATTGATTCTTCCAATCCATGAACATGGTATATTTCTCCATCTATTAGTGTCCTCTTTGATTTCTTTCATCAGTGTTTTATAGTTTTCTATATATAGGTCTTTAGTTTCTTTAGGTAGATATATTCCTAAGTATTTTATTCTTTTCGTTGCAATGGTGAATGGAATTGTTTCCTTAATTTCGTTTTCTACTTTCTCATTATTAGTGTATAGGAATGCAAGGGATTTCTGTGTGTTGATTTTATATCCTGCAACTTTACTNCTAAAGAGTCTCTTGATGAAAGTGAAAGAGGAGAGTGAGAAAGTTGGCTTAAAGCTCAACATTCAGAAAACTAAGATCATGGCATCCGGTCCCATCACTTCATGGCAAATAGATGGGGAAACAGTGGAAACACTGACTGACTATTTTTGTGGGCTTGAAAATCACTGAAGATGGTGACTGCAGCCCTGAAATTAAAAGATGCTTACTCCTTGGAAGAAAAGTTATGACCAACCTAGACAGCATATTCAAAAGCAGAGACATTACTTTGTCAACAAAGGTCTGTCTAGTCAAGGCTAGGTTTTTCCAGTGGTCATGTATGGATGTGAGAGTTGGACTATAAAGAAAGAACTGATACTTCTGAAGTGTGGTGTTGCAGGAGACTCTTGAGAGTCCCTTGGACTGCAAGGAGATCCAACCAATCCATCCTAAAGGAGATCATTCCTGAGTGTTCATTGGAAGGACTGATGTTGAAGCTGAAACTCCAATATTTTGGCCATCTGATGCAAAGAGCTGATTCATTTGAAAAGACCCTGATGTTGGGAAAGACTGAGGGCAGGAGAAGAAGGGGATGACGGAAGATGAGATGGTTAGATGGCATCACAGACTCAATGGACATGAGTTTGGGTGAACTCTGGGAGTTGGTGAAGGACAGGGAGGCCTGACGTGCTGCGATTCATGGGGTCACAAAGAATCAGACAGGACTGAGCAACTGAACTGAAAGAAATGGACATCTGTGGATGATCAGAAAAAGAATTCAGAATAACTCTCTTCAGGAGGTTTCAAAACTACAATAAATTACCGGCAGATATCTAAAGAAAATTGGAAAATAATGGGAAACAAAACGAGAAGTTCTACAAGAAAATAGCAACCAGTTAAAAACTGCAGAAATCCCTGAATTAAAACATAGTCACTAAACTGAAGAAGTCATTTCAAAAATAGATTCTACTATATGGAAAAAAAGAATCAGAGATTTGAAAGACAGGGCAGTCAAAATTACCCAGTGCTACAAAAAGAAAAATGGATGAAAAAGACTGACGAGAGACTACAAGGATTAAAGGACACAGTGAAAATAAACAGCATTTGCATTATGGAAATTCTAGGAGAAGACAGATAAAAAGGGGCAGAAATTTATATTTAAAGCAATGTTGGCTGAAAACATCCCAAACTGGGGAGGGGGATGTACATCCAGGTCCACAAGGTTGAAAAGACCCTAAGTAGGTTGAACCTTAAAGGGCCACAAGCAGACATGTTTTATAATTAAATGTTAATATATTTATGTTAAATATAAATGCAAATTATAAATTTATAATTAAATAACTTGTACCTAAATTTATAATCAAACTGTCAAAAGTCAGAGACAAAAAAAAAAAAAAAAAATCAAGAGCCCNACATGTTTTATAATTAAATGTTAATATATTTATGTTAAATATAAATGCAAATTATAAATTTATAATTAAATAACTTGTACCTAAATTTATAATCAAACTGTCAAAAGTCAGAGACCAAAAAAAAAAAAAAAAAATCAAGAGCACCAAGAAAAAAGAGAGAAGTTACATACAAGAGAAGCCCCATAAAACTAGAGGTGGATGTCTCTACAGCAACTTTTCAAGTCAGAGGGAAAACAATGACATATTCAAAATATTGAAGGAAAATGACTATTGGGGGCTCAGTAGTGGCCAACACAGGAGAAACGTGGGTTTGACTTTTGATCTAGGAAAATTCTGTGCGCTATGCTATGCTAAGTCACTTCAGTCGTGTTCGACTCTTTGCGATCCCATGGACTATAGCCCACCAGGCTCCCCTGTCCATGGGATTCTTCAGGTGAGAATACTGCAGTGGGTTTCCATGTCCTTCTCCAAGATCCTGCATGCCACAGAACAAAAAAAGCCCATGTACCACGATTCCTGAGCCTGTGCTCTAGAGGCAGGAAGACACAACTACTGAGTCCATGCGCCCCAGCTACTGAATCACTGAAACCCTAAAGCCCATGATCTGCAATGAGAAGCTGCCACAACAAGAAACCCATGCCACACACCACAACCAGAAAGCAGCCCCTCAACCATAACTAGAGAAAAGCCAAAGATCCAGCACAACCAAAAACAGACAAATAAACAAAAAAAATTAAAAAAGAAAAAACTGTCAGCCAAGAATCCTATAGCCAACAAAGCTCTCCTTCAAAAATGAAGTAGGGATAAAATTTTCCCAAACAAACAAAAGCCGAGAGTGTTCATTACCTCCAGGACTGCCCCTTACAAAACATGCTAACCAAAGCAGTCCTTTGACTGGAAGTAGAAAACACTAGTCAGCATCAGAAAAGCATAAAAAGATATCATAAATCTCACTGGTAATAATGACTATATTATGATAGATTCTATAATACAGTAATGGCAGTTATGTCACTTACAACTCTAGTCAAAAAGTTTAAAAATGAAAAAGAAAGGTTTCCCATATTCATGAATTGGAAACATTAATGTTGTCAAAATATCAATACCACAAGAAGTTATCTACAGATTTAAAGCAATCCATATCAAGATTCCAAGTGCATTTTTTTCAAAATTAGAAAAACACTCTTAGAATTGATATGAAACCATAAAACACCCTGAATAGCCAAAGAAATCCTGAGAAGAAAGAGCAAACAGGACTTATCACATTTCCTGATTTCAAGCTATGTGGTAAAGTTAAAGTCATCGGTACCTTTTGGTACTGGCATAAAAACAGACATACACACCAATGGAACAGAATGGAGAGCCCATAAATAAGCCCAAGCATATCCAGTCAACTAATATTTGACAAGGGAGCCAAGAATACTCAATGGAGAAAAGATGAGCTCTTCAAAAAATCATGCTGGAATAATTGAACAAGTCAATCTTAAAGGAAATTAACCCTGAATATTCAGTGGAAAAACTGATCCTGAAGCTGAAGCTCCAATACTTCGGCCACCTGATGCAAACAGCTGATTCATTGGGAAAGACCCTGATGCTGAGAAAGACTCAAGGCAAGAGGAGAAGTGTGTGGTAGAGGATGGTGGTAGAGATTGGATAGCATCACCAACTCTATGGACATGAATTTGAGCAAATTCCAGGAGCTAGCAGAGAAGGCAATGGCAACCCACTCCAGTACTCTTGGTTGGAAAATCGTATGGACAGAGGAGCCTGGTAGGCTACAGTCCATGGGGTCGCAAAGAGTCGGACATGACTGAGTGACTTTGTTTTCACTTTTCACTTTCATGCATTGGAAAAGAAAATGGCAACCCACTCCAGTGTTCTTGCCTGGAGAGTCCCAGGGACGGAGGAGCCTGGTGGGCTGCCGTTCATGGGGTCACACAGAGTGGGATATGACTGAAGAGACAGCAGCAGTAGCAGCCAAGAGATAGAGAAGGACAGAGGAGCCCAGCATGCTGCAGTCCATGGGGTCACAGAGTCAGGCATGACTGAGCAACTGAATAGCAACATGTAAAAGAATGAAACTGGACCCATATCTTACATGACTCACAAAAATTAACTTGAAATGCATTAAAGATGTAAATGTATGAACTGAAACCATGAAACTCCTAGAAAAATATGTAAGAATACAGCTTCTTGACATGGATCTTGTTAATTTTTTGGTTAAATCACAAGTAACAAAATCAAAAAGAAGCAAATGAAATCACATCAACTAAAAAGTTTGTGCCCAGCAAAAGAAACCATGAACAAAGTGAAAAAGCAACCTAGAGAGTGGGGGGGAAAATATTTTCAAACCATATATTTGATAAAGGATTAATATTTAAAATGTATAAAGAACTCATGCCACTCAATAGCAAAAGGGAAATAACCCAATTTTTTAAATGTGCAAAAGACCTAAATAGACATTTCTCCAAAGAAGATATTTATAAGACCAACTGGTACATGAAAAGTTGCCCACTATTACTAATCATTAAGGAAATGCAGATCCAAACCACAGTGAGATATCAGCTCACATATGTTAGAATGGCCATCATCAAAAGGACAAGTGATAACAAATGCTAGTGAGGATGTGGAAGGAACCCTTGTGCACTGCAGGTAGGAAAGCAAATTGGTATAGCCACTGTAGAAAATGGTGTGGACTATCTTCAGAAAATTTTTTTAAAAAAGAAAGAAAAGATAATCCAATAATTCCACTTTGGGAAATATATATATAGGAAAAGAAAGTGCTAACTCAAAAAGATGTCTGCACCTTGATGTTCAGAGCAGCATTATCTACAGTATCAAAAGCTTGTAGCAACATGAAAGGATGAATTCATGCAGAAGTTCTGAGATAGGTAGGTAGGTAAGTAGATAGATATCCAGACCACAGAATAATAATTAGCCATAAAAAAAAGGAAACCCAATCATTTGGACAACACAGATGGACCTTAAAGGCATTATGTTAAGTGAAGTAAATCAGAGAAAGACAAATACTGTACAACTCATTTATAGGTGGAATAAAAATAAAAAAATTCCAGACACCAAACTCATAGAAAAAGAGGTCAGACTTGTGGTTGTCACAGGCACAATGTGGAGGGAGGGAGAAACAGAGGAAGTTGGTCGAAACATACAAAACTCCACTTAGAAGATAAATACTAGGAAGTAATATGGCTAACACTGCCATATATTTGTTACAAGAATAAATCCTACAGATTCTCATTACAAGGTGAAATTTTTCTTTTTTATTNGGCACAATGTGGAGGGAGGGAGAAACAGAGGAAGTTGGTCGAAACATACAAAACTCCACTTAGAAGATAAATACTAGGAAGGTAATATGGCTAACACTGCCATATATTTGTTACAAGAATAAATCCTACAGATTCTCATTACAAGGTGAAATTTTTCTTTTTTATTTTGTTTTTATTGCATCTATATGAAAAGATGGATGTTAGCTGAATCTATTGTGTTAATTGTCTTACAGTCCATATGAATCAAACACCATGCTGTACACCTTAAACTTATACAGTGATGTATATCAATTACTTTTCAATAAAACTGGAAAAACAAGGTTGGTCCTCAGTCTAATCATTTAGATTGTGTACATTGTAAAATGTATAAATTCTTTCAAAAGCAAAGGTGAATATATTCATCAAATATTAACTGAAAAGTCTATAAGACACACAGTTTGATCCCTGAGTCTGGAAGATCCCCAAGAGGAGGACATGGCAACCCACTCCAGTGTTCTTGCCTAGAGAATCCCATGGACAGAGGAGCCTGGTGGGCTATAGTCCANGGTGAATATATTCATCAAATATTAACTGAAAAGTCTATAAGACACACAGTTTGATCCCTGAGTCTGGAAGATCCCCAAGAGGAGGACATGGCAACCCACTCCAGTGTTCTTGCCTAGAGAATCCCATGGACAGAGGAGCCTGGTGGGCTATAGTCCATAGGGTCACAAAAAGTCAGACATGACTAAAGCGACTTAGCATGCTACACACATATTAATCTCTAACACAAAATAGCCATATTTCTATGATTCTCTCATCTTTTTTCTTTCCTTATTTGTTAGTTGGTTGTTTTTCTCACTACTAATATGGTTCTTTCCTTCAAGAGTTTGTAATACACAATGGAGAAAAAAGAAAAAACAAGTTTACAGTGTACAGCTAAAGCATCTCCTATAGTTGACTCTGCTGTTTTAAAAGCAAATAAATAAGTTTTTTTTTTTTTAAGAAAGCATCTGTTCCAGCAGTTTCTCATCATGTGTCCCAACTACAAAACACAAGGCAACATGGAGGACAGGAAATGCTCCAAAATTGGAACAAAGTAAGTTTTGTCCTAGTTATACTTGCAAGTCCCTTTCGCTTGAATAGTTTACTTTTCTTCTCAATTAAGCAGCACAAAAATCAATATTTCTTCCTCTTTTCTCTAGAGTACACCAGTTTCTGGAGCTACTACAGATATTTTTGAAAGCAAAAAAGCAGAACAAAAAATCACTGGAGAAATTTTGTGTAGAAAACAAAACATTTCAGTGATTTGACAGTGTTAATATGTAAGTCTCACCATGAGACTTTTCATACTCATGAACTTATTTTATAGGGAGTCAGGAAAAAAAAAAACACACACACACACACACAAAATTATCCAAAGAAAGAGAAAACTGCAAACTGTAACTCCCAGGAAGGAAAAGCACCAGGTTTAAAATACGTTCACAGAAGTGGGGCATGCCTGTTCTGAGGTATTCAAAAAGCAGTTACCTCTGAAAAGAGATACAGCCAGTCCCTACAAATGAAGTTCTGTTCAGATAATGCATTTGTAAGTCCAATTTGTTCAAGTCCAGCAAGTTTAACCTAGGTACCCAACTAATCTAATCGACTATTATAGTACTGTACTATAATAGGTTTATAATACTATACACACAAACAATAGATAAAAAGCAAGCACATACACTGGGATAATGTGAGAGATGGGATGGGGAGGGAGGTTGGGGGGGATTCAGGATGGGGGACACGTATGCACCCATGGCTGATTCATATCAATGTGTGGCAAAAACCACTACGATATNCACATACACTGGGATAATGTGAGAGATGGGATGGGGAGGGAGGTTGGGGGGGATTCAGGATGGGGGACACGTATGCACCCATGGCTGATTCATATCAATGTGTGGCAAAAACCACTACGATATCGTAAAGTAATTACCCTCCAATTAAAATAAATTAATTATTTTTTTAAAAAAAAGCAAGCACACAAAAACTAAAGAAAGCATTTTTAATACTACAGTGCCATACGTTGAAAAATACAGTGGTACAATACAATAGCTGGCACTTCTTAGCAGTACCAGACTATATCACTGCAACTTTCACACCTCCTTCCACACATTCTGGGCTTGAAGAAAGACACTAGACTACTGCATTCTGTACAGTGCTCTACAGTAAAGTACACAAAAGCACAACCACTGTAGAGGATGCACGCAGTGACAGTGTACGCCAGACACGCGAACTAACTTACCTGATTGGACATGCAAACACGTGTTCACATCTTGGAAAGTTCTCAACTAGAAAGTTCATATGTAGGAGACTTGCTCATTAGTATTAGATGGGAGAGTGGAAAAATAAGGCCTGTTGTTTTTTATGCTATCACCAACAGAGAATTTATGAACATGCTGTACACATTTCCCTGTATGTGGCATAGCGTTGCTGCAGGTGATGAACCTAGAGGTTTAATTTCAGGGTTTAAGGCTAGATTCACTAGATTTTGCCAAATTATTTTCCAAATCGTGTATTCCAATTTAGCTTGGAGACAGAAAAATACACAGGAAGATAATGATGATCTGTTAATTATTCAGTGACTAGCAAACGTGTGACTCAGCCATTGTTAGATGAGGGCTTAACTTACCAAAACAAAACAAAACATGACATGGTTGTTATCTATGATTCATTTATATTTTCTGACTTGTCCCTGCATTTGACATACTTGCTGTAGAAAAAGAGAGAATGCTAGCAGACGGATATTACTTTAATTCATGAGACTGAAGGATAAACCATTGGCATTGTAGATTCCAGTACTATTTCTTAAGTAATAAACTGGCTTTTATTTTTGAAAGACATACCGGCTCTATAAGATAACCATTTCAGCCTTGTTCCAGCTAGATTTCCTGCTTTTTTCAAAATTTTGTTACAGATATTTCACTTTCCATCCTATTATTCTATTTATTGACATTCAAGAAAACTAAGAATTTCATCATGTTAGAACAGGAAGAAATTAAAAACTGTTTAATTCCTACGCTTCAGGAAAAGCAGCTGTGACATAGAGTTAAGAGTTTAGATTCTAAGCTAGACCACCTGCGTTCAATTTTTCCCTAAAAATTGTATGATTTAGAAAGTTATTTAACTCTCCATGTCTCCGGGTTCTCAAATTACAATGACAATAGTATTATGACTTCATGTAGCTGTGACTTCAGTGTTTATGCATATGACACTCTGAATTGTGCCTGGGACATAACAAATGTTTAACAAAGCTGCCACTTTGTTATTAAACTTTACTTGCATAGAAGAAATACATGAAATTCCAAATCATTGTCAATTTTCCCTCTTCATGTAGCCAGCCCCTTGAGCATAGACTAAGGACCAGACTCTTTTCTTGCTTATTTAATATTCTTTCCAGATGTTTGATTTGTATTTTCCCATCTACCAGATTTCCCTGGTGGTTCAAACAGTGAAGAATCTGTCTGCAATGCACGAGATCTAAGTTTGATCCCTGAGTTGGGAAAATCCCCTGGAGAAGAGAATGGTTACTCGCTCCAGTGTTCTTGCCTGGAGCATCACATTGATAGAGGAACCTGGGCTACAGTCCATGGGGTCACAAAGAGTCAGACACAATTTTTACTTTCAAAACTTTCACTTTCTCGACCCAAGATATATAAATGTTTTTAGCTCCTCTTCACTTTCTGCCATAAGGGTGGTGTCATCTGCATATCTGAAGTTATTGATATTTCTCCCGGCAATCTTGATTCCAGCTTGTACTTCTTCCAGTTCAGCATTTCTCATGATGTACTCTGCATGTAAGCTAAATAAGCAGGGTGACAATATACAGCCTTGATGTACTCCTTTTCCTATTTGGAACCAGTCTGTTGTTTCATATCCAGTTCTAACTTCAACAATAATCATTTTCTGTTTATAAAAGTTTAAAATCCAATCCATGAGGGTGCATTTAAGAGTATGTATAAATTGCTAATCTGAGGGACATAGAATTTCAAAGGCTTGATTGCAAAGTGCATGATTGGTGAGAGAAGAGGGCTGCTTGCAAAGACTACAATTTGGATTAGTCTGAAGTGTTGAGACAAATTTTCTTATATCCCTGTTACTTAAATGGCATAGACATAAGAGTAGTTAAAACTAAGAGGTAACAACATTAATCTTCTACCAGCTTTAATGTAGCAAGACACTTTCTGTTCCATAAAGAAATTTTCATTTGAGATTATTTTTAAGAGGATTTTTATTAAGAAAGTAAGATAACAAGCAAAATTCCATTACCACCTCATTATAAAAGGTCTTGTTTTTTATAAACACAGTTGTATTTCAGGAGAAGTCACGTGTCCCAAATGTGTATTCACAGGTAGCAAACTCTGGCTAACCTTATGGCAAACAGTCATGGTACACATGTTGTGAAAGATGACAATCTTGAGCTCTTTAGAAGAGTATTGTGTGCTCGTGGAGCCTGGAATTCAGAGGGAAATATACCTAGGATTTAATACCGGCTCTTCTACTATCTGCTACCTTTGGCTTCCCTTGTAGCTCAGTCAGTAAAAAATCTGCCTGCAATGCAGGAGACCCGGGTTTGATTCCTGGGCTGAGAAGATCCCCTGGAGAAGGAAATGGCAACCCACTCCACTATTCTTGGCTGGAGAATCCTATGGACAGAGGAACCTGGAGGGCTATAGTCCATGAGGTAGCAAGAATCGGGCACGACTTAGCAACTAAACCACCACCACCACCTTTGACAATTAAATTGTTTTTTTGTTCACAAAGATGAGAAAAAGAATAGCCACTTCCCAACATTATTTCAAGGATTAAATGTTTGTAAAGCCCCTTACAAAAATCTTGCATCTACGACAAGGAATAAATGTTAAGTATTAGCAGTAGTATATTATTATTAGCTTTTTATAACAATAATATAATTCTACCACGTTCAAATCAGGTACAGTACTTAGAGAATACTTGTGCCTAGGCAGAGCAATTTTTTTACCTGCCATTCAAATACGATACTTTAAAGACGATACATCCATTTTTCCTATGAAACCTAAGAAACGTACCAGTGGATGTTCCAGCCATCCCTCATCATGTCTCTTTCTCTGAGAACTCTAACATGTAATACAATTTGATTTCTTTGTCAGTAGTCTGACTTTTTTTAAGATTTCTTTTTATGTGGACCATTTAAAAAATATATTTATTGAATTTGTTACACAATTGCTTTTGTTTCGCATTTTGGCTTTTGGGCAGCAAAGCATATAGGATCTTAGCTCCCCAACCAGGGATTGAACCTGCACACCCTACATTGGAAGGCAAATTTCTAAACACTGGACCCCCAAGGAAATTTCCCTAACAAATTTTTAACGTCTCATTTTGTCTTTAACATGTTATAGTTTTACCATTATGTGTCTCGGTATGAGTTTTTTATTTATTTTGCTCCACATTCAAAGCCCACTTCTGCTCAAGAAAATCAAATCATTTTCCCCATCCCACCCCCCCCCAAAAAAATTAGAGTTTCATCTCTTGAGTGCAGTCTCTGCTAAACTTTCTACAATTTTTTCCTTCTGAAATTCCAAATGGATATGAGGGAACGCAGTGCATCTTCTCCTGGTTTTCCTTTTACATTTTAGGTTTCACATTTTCCAGCTGTTTATTATGACCAACCTAAATAGCATATTAAAAAGCAGAGACATTACTTTGCCAACAAAGGTCCATCTAGTCAAGGCTATGGTTTTTCCTGTTGTCATGTATGGATGTGAGAGTTGGACTGTTAAGAAAGCTGATTGCCAACAAATTGATGGTTTTGAAGTGTGGTGTTGGAGAAGACTCTTGAGAGTCCCTTGGACTGCAAGGAGATCCAACCAGTCCATCCTAAAGGGGGTCAGTCCTGGGTGTTCATTGGAAGGACTGATGCTAAAGCTGAAACTCTGATACTTTGGCCACTTCATGCGAAGAGTTGACTCATTGGAAAATACCCTGATGCTGGGAGGGATTGGGGGCAGGAGGAGAAGGGGACGACAGAGGATGAGATGGCTGGAAGGCATCACCGACTCGATGGACATGAGTTTGACTAAACTCCAGGAGGTGGTGATGGACAGGGAGGCCTGGCGTGCTGCAATTCATGGGGTCCCAAAGAGTCAGACATGACTGAGCGACTGAATTGAACTGAACTGAACATGTTGATACCACACACGCTTGGCCAGTTCTCTATTTTCTTGGGTGGAATCTTCTGTCCTATCTGCTGTGTCAGGCTGCGTGGTCCAAAGTCCAAAGACAGTCTGTGGGAGGCTAGCTGCCATGCCATGTGAACGATGACCTGGGAGATGCCTGGTAGAAGAGATGTTGTGCAGCATGGAAGAAGAGGCTGTATGGGCAGTGATCCTCCAGCCCCTCAGCCTGGATCAGAGACCACTTCCATCCACCTTAGACTCATCCCAAATCTCCAACCCTCAAAATGTGAACAAAAGAAAATGGTTGTTTTGCAGCAGTGACTGAGATATGTTGCGTGCATGCTAGTAACTTAGATGAGGAATCTATTTTTACTTAGATGTCAATGAAATAACTGCACCTTCTTGCATCATTTCATCCACTTTAATATGATTTGAGAACTTCCTTTGAAGGGGTCTATGATTTCTCATTGTTGTTTGACTGATGTATTTCTTTCATGTTAAGTTGTTTCTGTAGTTTTTTTTTGGTTTTGAGTTCATTTCCAGTAGAGGATAACCTGATTGATTAATTGTTTGGCATATTCATATCCATGGCTTAAAACTCAACATTGCCAGTCTATGTTCGATGCAGGATGCAGGATGCTTGGGACTGGTGCATGGGGATGATCCAGAGGGACGATGTGTGGTGGGAGGTGGGAGGGGGGGTTCATGTTTGGGAGTTCATGTACACCCGTGGTGGATTCATGTCAATGTTTTTTTTTTTGGTTTTGAGTTCATTTCCAGTAGAGGATAACCTGATTGATTAATTGTTTGGCATATTCATATCCATGGCTTAAAACTCAACATTGCCAGTCTATGTTCGATGCAGGATGCAGGATGCTTGGGACTGGTGCATGGGGATGATCCAGAGGGACGATGTGTGGTGGGAGGTGGGAGGGGGGGTTCATGTTTGGGAGTTCATGTACACCCGTGGTGGATTCATGTCAATGTATGCCAAAACCAATACAGTACTGTAAAGTAAAATAAAGTAAAAATTAAAATTAAAAAAAAAATTCAACATTCAAAAAACTAAGATCATGACATATAGTCTTATCATTTCCTGGGAAATAGAAGGGGGAAAAGTGGAAACAGTGACAGATTTTACTTTCTTGGGCTCCAAAATCACTGCAGATGGTGACTGCAGCCGTGAAATTAAAAGGTGCTTGCTCCTTGGAAGGAAAGTTATGACCAACCTAGATAGCATATCAAAAAACAAAGACATCACTTTGCCAACAAAGTCCATATATGTAAACTCTGTCTTCCACAGTGAGAACTCTTGCTTCCAAACATTTATATAGTTACTCACATACTTGAATCTACTCTACAGATAATGTTGTTTAGAATTTCTTCTTTTTGTAATTTTATTGGAGTATAGTTGATTTACAATGTTATGTTAGTTTCAGGTATACAGCAAAGTTATCCAGTTATACAGACACACACATTCATTCTCTCAAATTCAAAAGAATTTCTACCTCTATGACATTAATAACAAAAACTTACTAAATAAATTTCAAATTTTTCTCTTTTCTCTGTCTTCAGAATAAATTCCTCCAAGAGTATATATGACTGAAGGTACAGAATGTTGAAATTTAGTTTTGTATTTCTTTTTTGACATGTTGTTGCCAATATATGGAGAAGGAAATGGCAACCCATCCAAGTATTCTTGCCTGGAAAATCCTATGGATAGAGGAGCCTTGTAGGTTACAGTCCATGAGATTGCAAGAGTTGGACATGACTTAGTGACTAAACTACCACCAACATTGCCAACATAATATTCAGACTTAAGAGTTTTTTCATATACTTCTTGATACCAATGCATATGAATTTATTTTAATTTGTTTGTTTTTAGATTCCTAGGCCTATCTCTTATTTTACTGAGGGGTAATTTACATACCGCAGCATTCCCTTATTTTATATATAAAACTCAATAATTTTGTTGAATTACAGAATTATGCAATGATCACCACAATATAACATGAAACATTTCCATCGTTCCAAAATGAAATCTCATGCCATCTGTAGCCACCTTAATTTCCACTGCCAACCCCAGGAGCCAAAAATTTTCTGTCTCTGCTCTTATTCTGAATTGGAACAAAGGTCAACTCTAATAAGAAAGAAAAAAAAACACTAAGTTAATTCAATATTGACATTTTAAAATTAATGACATAAAATTCAACAGCAAAAAATATCGGTTATAAATCATTAAAAAATATCATATGGTGAAATGTGCTTTATCAATAATGCACTAAATAACAATACGTAGTATTGGTTCTAATAACAACTGCAATTTTAAAGTAATGGTGACTATTAGAGATAATTTTAGTATCTGCAACAAATATGACACAAAAGAAAGATGATTTCTATTGGTGATAAAGACTCATTATTCTTATGGCTTTATACTTAGATTTGTAAATGAAGAAAACATCAAAATTCAGAAAATAAAATGTATGTATCTTCTATTCATATTTAATATTCCATGGTGGCTCAGTGGTAAAGAATCCACCTGCAATGCAGGAGACATGAGTTCAATCTCTGGACTGGGAAGATCCCCTGGAGAAGGAAATGGCAACCCACTCCAGTATTCTTGCCTGGGAAATCCCACGGACAGAGGAGGCTGATGGGCTACAGTTCATGGGGCCGCAAAGGGTAGGACATGACAGAGTACTCACTCACACACCACACTCTATGAGCTATTACACTTTTAAAAGAAATCAATGCAATTTATGGGCCAATTCCTTTGGGATTTCTTTTCTTTTTTTCACTTTACAATATTGTATTGAATGGGGAACACGTGTATACCCTTTGGGATTTCTATGAATGTAGCCCTACTTATGATACAACTTTATTAAATTGACATTATTTGAAAAAAAATCAGCAAAATAATCTTACAGGAAAAAATATTCTCACTGAAAGTCATCTATGAGACTTTCCATCTTCAGGTTGGAAAATTTGTTTAAGTCAAAAAGAGAGTCAACAAAAACTATTTTAGAAGGAGAACTTGGGCCTGACATCAGATATTCCTTTCCTACCAGCTGCAAAGAATTTTGCTCTATCCTCTGTTTTCACAGGAGAGTGTCAATTCCATGTTAGTTCAACTAATTTCTTAAAATGTGTTTAGTACTTAACAAATGCCATGAAACATTATCATCAGTTCAGTTCAATCGCTCAGTCGTGTCCGACTCTTTGCGACCCCATGAATCGCAGCATGCCAGGCCTCCCTGTCCATCACCATCTCCTGGAGTTCACTCAGACTCACATCCATCGAGTCAGTGATGCCATCCAGCCATCTCATCCTCGGTCATCCCCTTCCCCTC
>SJYX01000051.1:154762-172824 GCA_006410675.1 Oreotragus oreotragus
ACATGACCACTGGAAAAACCATAGCCTTGACTAGATGGACCTTAGTTGGCAAAGTAGTCTCTGCTTTTGAATATATACTGTCTAGGTTGGTCATAACTTTTCTTCCAAGGAGTAAGCATCTTCTAATTTCATGGCTGCAGTCACCATCTGCAGTGATTTTGGAGCCCCCAAAAATAAAGTCTGACACTGTTTCCACTGTTTCGCCATCTATTTCCCATGGAGTGATGGGACCAGATGCCATGATCTTCGTTTTCTGAATGTTGAGCTTTAAGCCAACTTTTTCACTCTCCTCTTTCATTTTCATCAAGAGGCTTTTTAGTTCCTCTTCACCTTCTGCCATAAGGGTGGTGTCATCTGCATATCTGAGGTTCTTGATATTTCTGCCGGCAATCTTGATTCCAGCTTGTGCTTCTTCCAGTCCAGCATTTCTCATGATGTACTCTGCATATAAGTTAAATAAGCAGGGTGACAATATACAGCCTTGATGTATTCCTTTTCCTATTTAGAACCAGGAAACATTATCATAAGTAATCGTATAACTGCTGGGCATACACACCAAGGAAACCAGAATTGAAAGAGACACATGTACCCCAATGTTCATCACAGCACTGTTTATAATAGCCAGGACATGGAAGCAACCCACATGTCCATCAGCAGATGAATGGATAAGAAAGCTGTGGTACATATACACAATGGAGTATTACTCGGCCATTAAAAAGAATACATTTGAGTCAGTTCTAATGAGGTGGATGAAACTGGAGCCTACTATAGAGAGTGAAGTAAGCCAGAAAGAAAAACCCCCAAACAGTATATTAATGCATATATATGGAATTTAGAAAGATGGTAATGATAACCCTGTATGCGAGATAGCAAAAGAGACACTGATGTATAGAACAGTCTTTTGGACTCTGTGGGAGAGGGGAAGGGTGGGAAGATTTAGGAGAATGGCATTGAAACATGTAAATTATCACATTGAAACAAATTGCCAGTCCAGATTCGATGCATTATACAAGGTGCTCGGGGCTGGTACACTGGGATGACCCTGAGGGATGGGATAGGGAGGGAGGCGGGAGATGGGTTCAGGATGGAAAACATATGTACACCCATGGCGGACTCATGTCAATGTGTGGCAAAACCAATACAATATTGTAAAGTAAAAATACATAAATAAATAAATAAAACTGAGATTAAAAAATAAATAAATAACTGATTGCCATTCTGTGTCCTCTATAAGTTTGCTTAATAAAAACAAATGTGTTTAGTACTTAACAAGTGCCATGAAACATTATCATAAGCAACCATATAACTGGTTGCCATTCTGTATCCTCCATAAGTTTGATTAATAAAAACATGCTGATATGAAAAACAAGATTCATAAAGATCTGACCTTCAGTTGATTTTAGATCATGTATTGCATATATAGAAAAATAATTTTCATGTTTTCTTCCATCTTTTTAAATTTTCTGAAAAAAAATATATAGCTGGTCATATCTCTTCCCCATTTACTCAAAATGATTTTTTATTAGTGTAATTAATCATATTTTAATACTAATTCAGTATTACCTAGAGTTTTTTATTGCCTAAATTTATAAACACACTGATAGTGGTAGTGAACATTTGTCTTTTGGGTTAAGACAGAATTAGCATGGTGTTAATTTCTAAAATTCCTACCCTATGTTGTAACAGAATAAGGAGAGAAAGAAAAAATATACTTCACAGATCCTCCTTCATATCTTAAAGAAAGTATACCTGAAAGGAAACATTATATCATGATCAAAATATAAAATGATCATAAATATAGCTAAAGTTACCAACAAAATAAAGCTATAAATAAAAAATATATAATATTATTCTCTACCTGCTTCAAGTACCAACTCAGATAAAAAAGAAAACAATTTTAAATAATGTCATACTGTCTTCAATTTCCTTATCACTTAACTGGTTTATCATATGGTAAACCAATTATCTCTCATACATTTAAGCCCCCATAGAATCTAAGGTCAAATCAAGAGCTTCTCACATTCAAATCAAAGAATACACTTTTTTCAAAACAAAGCAAAAATGTCTATATGAAAAATTAAAAATTCTCACATTCTATGATTACATTCCTCAGCCCCTTCCAGTTGAAAAATAACAGGGTAGTTAAATTGAATTATCTTTTCATATATTCTCTACTGTTAAGTATTAATAATTAAAAATCCATTAATAACATCAAATTTTTTATTTACCCAGTAGAGGGCAGTGCTACATATGGAAACCAATGTATAACTAGGTTCCTCCAGAGTGAATGAATGGATGACCCCATTAATTCCCATGCCCAGATTTCCTTAATTTGACTTCTGAAAGCAGAGCATCAAATCCAAAGGAAATAAGTGGCAATAGAGATGTAGAGAAATAAAACATGCACATAGCTTAGCAATAGCTACAGAGTTGAGCAGCATTGATAACACCTGTCTTCCTGTTTAATGAGTTACAGCATTTTCCAATAATGGATCAAATAGTTATGCAATGAGAGTGATAAACTAGACAAGGTTGTAGAATTAATATTCTAGAGCATTTGAAAATATATAAATTATCTTTTATTTTCCTGTTGCTGGCTAGAATTAAGATAGCAAATATCACTGGAGACCAGTGTTCTGGATGACATCATAGCTTGATATGGTGTAAATTCTAGCTATTGATGTTTGTCTCCATGTGGATATGCTCAGTCAGTGATTCATCTTTTTGAATCAAAATGCTAATTCATGATCCAGTTTTACTTCACTATTTCTTATGATGACATCAATATCCTAGCTCCAAGAAAATTGAAGTAGTATTTCTTAATAAACCTTGTTTTCAAAGATACTGAAATAATAACAAAGCAGCTTTTTTCAGCATTTAAACACTTTATTATTCTTTTATTTTTTATGGGAGGATAGTTGATTTACACTGCTCTGTTAGTTTCAGGTGCATGACAATGATTTAGCTGGGCACATACAGGTACCTATTTTTGAGCATCTTAATTTAAAAAACTAGGAACTATTATGTGTGCTTAATCCTTAGGGGAAAATAACATCTACTCTTTTCTACTATATATAGTTTCATTTGTTTTTGCTCTATATATGTATCAAATCAGCTCCTAAAAAATATGATGCTAATAGATCACTTTACAGCTTTGATACGTACCATCTTGGGTAGAATTTTTACTTTCAAACATCTCCACAATATGTTTTCATTTGAATCTTTTCTTTAGTACTTATTTGATTTTTTATTTGTAAACGTAAATACATTTATTGAAAATGACCTAATTCTGTATGTTTATAATTTACACTGCCTTCTTTTCAGGTTTCAGTTTTAGCAAGCAGGAATTGTTTTTTCTGTAATTTTTAAAGTGCTTAGAGATAAATATTAGGTTGTGATGATGATGAAGCTTCCATGGGATTTCTCCTCTAGCCCATCATTTAAATCTTGACTAAGAGGAATGTCTGGAAAAAAAAAAAAAAGATTTAAATAAGGAAGACTTAAACATTTCCAGCTAGTCTAAGTGGCAGCAATTAAATCAACAGTGCTATATGCTGACTCTCCTATTAAAGCACTCTGCAGGGGAGAAGAAATTGGTGATTTGACAGAAAATTACTGTTCAAAATAATTACTTTTGAAAAAGACACTGTCTATAGAAATCTCTAGGAAACAACTATAAATCATTCCTTATTTGATCATTTAACCTGAAAAATATGGCCCTAAATTATTCTGCTATCATAAAAAATTCACTGATATAAGCTATTGAATGAGGAGAAAATAAACTAATATGCAAACTATTTCATGACTCACAGTGAAATGCTCCTGGTTTAGTTCTAGTCTCTGCCATTTACTTAACTAGGTTAACCTCCATTCTCTTATCAGTTAATTGGTAGTAACATTAAATTCCTGGAAATGTTGATGCTAGCATTACAGGGAGATGTATATAGGGCACCTATTTTCATGGCCAGGATATTTGTTGCTTAGCAAACCCTGATGACTCTCATTACTTCTGCAAATGACGTTTTATCTGATGCCAGGCAAATGACTGACTTTTTGAATCTTTCCTTCATCTCTCAAATTGGAATTATAATGCCCACCAGCCTTACCATGGAGTATTGTTAATTTGAAATGAGATAATAATTGTGCCAAGTGTGAAAACACTTTGCAAGTGATAGAGTACCAAATAAATATTAGATATAGAATTAATTGGGAATATATACAAGAATTTAAACGGGCATAAGACAAGCTCTTTTGCATACACCATCTTCTGAGAAATTGTTAGAAACATCACTTGGAATGAAAGTTTACATTGGCTTGTGGAGAGAAGTTCATTATTTATAGCACCAATATGATTTTTGTTTGTTTTGTGGAAATCATGTTTACATGATTCAGTGTCTTGCCTGAATACTGATGGATTGATTTAGTGGGTTGAAACTAACAGTGTTGACTGTACGTATGAAGTACAAGACTCCCAAAATACGTTTACATTTATCCTCCTAAAATAAACTTCATAATAGGTGAGTTTCATATTTTCACTCAAGAAAATTTTGTTACTGAAAATTTACTGATAAGAAAAGCAGGGTCAGTATTACAAGGATGTATTTTTAGAATTTTTGTATGTATCTGTTACTTTGGAGTTTCTTAAGAAGCAAAGGATATGGGTGCCCTAAACCTATAGTCTCTGAACAAAGCAGTACAAATGTGGAAAGGCGCTCTTACATCCCTCTTTCACAGGAAAAGCACCATCGAGAGCTAAGTCCTTCTTGAGAACTGTTTTAGAAAAAAGTGTTGAATAGCCTTTAACTCCTTTCAATATCTCTTCCCCTAGACAACCGTGGCTTCTGTCTGTCCTCTGAGTGTCTATTCACATCCGCCTTCCTCACAGCAAGACTATTTCTACACTTAAGCAACAGATGATACCACCCTAATGGCAGAAAGCAAAGAGGAGTGAAGAGCCTCTTGATGAAAATAAATGAAAGAGGAGAGTGAAGAAAGCTGGCTTGAGACTCAACATTCAAAAAACTAAGGTCACGGTATTCAGTCCCATCACTTCATGGAAAACAGATGGGGGAAAAATGGAAACGGTGGCAGATTTTGTTTGAGGGGGGGCTCCAAAATCACTGCAGATGGTGACTACAGCCATGAAATTAAAAGATGCTTGCTCCTTGGAAGAAAAGTTATAACAAAGATCGAAGCCAGGTCTCCCACATTGCAGGTGGATTCTTTATCAGCTGAGCCTCAAGGGAAGCCCAACAGTCCTGGAGTGGGTAGCCTATCCCTTCTCCAGCAGATCTTCCCAACCCAGGAGTCGAACTAGGGTCTCCTAAATTACAGGCAGATTCTCTACCAACTGAGCTATCAGAGAAGCCCTATGAACCTAGACAAAACCTCTCTAGAACCTAGAGAGTGTAAAAGTGGAGACATGAATTTACCAACTATAGTCAAAGCTATGATTTTTCCAATTGTTTGTACAGATGTGACAGCTGGACCATAAAGAAGGCTGAGAGCCTGCAGAATTGATGCTCTTGAACTATGGTGCTGGAGGGGCTCGTGAAGGGTCTCTTTGGACATCAAGAAGATCAAACCATTCAATCCTAATGGAAATCAACCCTGAATATTCATTGGAAGGGCTGATGCTGAAGTTGAAGTTCCAATACTTTGTCCACCTGATGTGAAGAACTGACTCATTGGAAAAGACTCTGATGCTGCAAAAGACTGAGGGCAGGAGAAGGGGACAACAGAGGATAAGATGGTTGGATGGCATCACCAACTCAATGGACATGAGTTTGAGCAATCTCTGGGAGATGGTGAAGGACAGGGCAGCCTGGCGTGCTGCAGTCCGTGGGGTCATAAAAAGTCGGACATGACTGAACAGAAACACTTAAAGACTATTAGTAATTATGAGGATATTGGTAAGACATAGCTTATCTAATTTATCTACTTATTCAAGCTAGGATTCCTTAATCTTCTAAACACACACACACACTAATAATCACTATCAAATTTATATAAGCAATGAATAGTTAATGAATAGATAAGTAGACAGATGATAGACACATAAACAGGTAAATAGATAGATGATAGATTGATAGATCTGAAACTTGTGGAACTGCCAAACCAAAAACTTTATAAGTGCCAGTGACTTATTCAACTGATGGTCCATATTGATAAGGATGAACGGGGAATGGAAGAGATACATTGCCCACCCTGATGAGAAAATGTCCCAGCCAAGGGTAATATTGGAGACTTGCTTGCACTGTTCTCTCCATAAACACGAGAATGGATATTAGATCACACAGTAAATCCAGCTGCCTAATGTATCACTCAGAGCATCACACTTTAATACATACATGTCTTACAGTTTTTGCTTTTCTACACCTAACCACCATGCTGCTTCCCATCACAGGCCTGCTTCCTCAACTGCTAATGAAATCTCCCTGTATCAAAGTTAGGCTCTCTTGAGATGGGCTATCATAGAGCTGAGACCCTTCCCTTGGGAGTACCTCTCTATAAACAGGAATTTTATGATGAGGTCTGTCCAAGTGTCTTTCCCACCAGAATAGAAGCCACAGAAAAGCAGAACTGATGTCTGTTTTCTCATTACTGAACCTAGAGACCCTTGCACAGTGCAGGCTCATAGTAGGTGCCTGGTAAATAAATATTGTTGAATCAATAAAGTTGAGAAGAATGAATATGTTAATCGGAGAAGCAGGAATTCACTTTTGCAAGAGTTTCAGGTTACAGTGTCTCATTTTAAAACGCAAAAGATATGGGGCTGTTTTATGGCTAGTTAAGTTGAAAAGAGGTAGATAAGCCGAGAAACAATGAGTGAGAGTCTTGAAAGCATCTAGTTGATGCTGTGTGTAACAACATCAAATCTGGAGACTCAAAATAGTAAGGCAACAGTCTGGGGAAAATGATGTGGAAAAAAAATAAAAGTGCGTTCCGTGGAGAATTTTCTGAACAGTGTTGGAAACAGTAAGTACATGGAAAGCTGCGCAATGGAATTTAGGAGTGTCAAGTGGGGGGAGGGGTAACAGAGAATTACGATGAGGACGAGATGGGGAAAGAATACTTGATAGAAGAGGCTCGCTATTGTGAGATTATGCACATTTTCTCATACAGCTAATTAGGTGCTTGTTGAGTTATGCTAATGTCTATTTAATCAACCTAATGCAGTATTTGATGCTGGGAGGGGCTGGGGGCAGGAGGAGAAGGGGACGGCCTAGGATGAGACGGCTGGATGGCATCACTCACTCGATGGACGCGAGTCTGGGTGAACTCCGGGAGTTGGTGATGGACAGGGAGGCCTGGCGTGCTGCAATTCATGGGGTCGCAAAGAGTCGGACACGACTGAGTGACTGAATTGAATGTAGTATCATGATAATATCTGAATAGAGAACAAGAAACATCATAGAAAGTGATTCATGGAAAGTCAGCTAATTCAACTCCTTCGATAACAAAACTCAGAGGCAGAGAGTTCCCTTTTTAGTTTCAGATAACCGAGAACTTTAAGGATATAAGTAGGATCGGTCAACGTCTTGGTCACCAAATTTTACACCAAATATGACAAAGGCTTATTAGAATCTGTTGTGTACTTTCTCAGTATATTTTAAAGGGATAAGAAGGATAAGCCCTTGTTCTACAAGATCTGCTTTTGCTAGTTAAATCATAATTAGTGAAAACCATGTAATTTGACTTAATTTTAATGATATGCCTTTATTCTTAAGAAGCAGAGAGCGTTCTATAGTCCTGCTTGCATTTTTCCTTTTGCTAGCGATCCAAGTACAGTTCTCTGCAAGTTATGTATCATAAAAGCTAAAAATAATGTCTGGGTATTTGTTTCAGAAAAGAAGGAACTCTAGACTAATGTGATAAATGGCATTCCCCCAATTGCACCCATAATGATTCCATTTTGGTTATAGAGTCAGCTCCAAGACTAGATAGCATCTAAAATGTCAGTTTAGTGTACTGAATAGACATTCAGAATCTCAGAGATGGGAATACATTTGCTTCTGTGTGCTTTATTCCATACATATAATGGTGAATTCTGACAAAATTATTTTTAATTTTAATTTACTTGAGCAACATTTGAATGGTCAATATTCAGGTGAAAAGTATTAAGATAGGAGCCATGGAGAAAAGAAAAATATATACATATGACATACACGTATGTGTCCCAATGCCCAAGTCACCTTATAGTCTATTTAGGAGAATACCATGGTATATAGTTTTTTCTCTTTTCAAAAATTCATGTATACCCCCTTGAAACTCACTAGATATTGTTGTTATGCCAAGAATAGAAAATCATTATTACTTAGAGAGCTAATAATTTGATAACATTACAATTACACTATTAATGGTCAGAATTAAATTATTTTCTTTCATTATATTCCTTTTGAGTACAATCAGGTCTTCGGTTAGAACCACAGAAATCATTTCTAAATGGTAAGGATTGGATTCTAAAAATATCAAAAAGAGAGAAAAAAAAAAGAGTTCCTAAATTCCATTCTCTGATCCATCCTTTAAAACATTTTTTTAAGTGTGTTTTTCTTTTGTTACAAATAAATCTTTCCAGCCAACCCAGAACTGATTCATCATCAGCAGAGGAACAGGCATCATGGCAAACCTGAAATGAACAGACTATCCTTTGTTCAAAGCTGTGACCAAGAAATGGTTACTGTACTTGTTTGCGTCAATTCCATGGTGGTTCAGTGGTAAAGAATCTGCCTGCCAGTGCAGGAGACACAGGTTCCATCCCTGGGTCAGGAAGATCCTAGAGAAGGAAATGGCAACGCACTCCAGTATTCTTGCCTGGAGAATCCCAGGGGCAGAGGAGCCTGGAAGGGATGGGACAATAGCCCATTGGGTTGCAAGAGTCTGACACGACTTAGTGACTAAACAACAGCAGTGGGGAATGGGATTGCGTAACCACTGGCAATGAGGAAAAGCTCTGTAATCACTTGCTAGTTGTGACAGAGGCTTTGTCTAAAAAGAAGAATATTTTACTTTTGGCCAGAGAGGGATTGGCAAGAACTCAGCTCTGAACAAGCAGCCCCATGGATACTCATTAATTTTAATTGAATGAATTGAATGTCCAGTCTAGATACAATTTTTCAAACCCAATTAATAAGGTACTTAAGATATTGACAAAAGTCACTGCAAGGCTTCTAGCTACAATTTAGCGAATTTGAAAGGTGGGCAAGATGCCTAGAAATTATAAAAGAGTCAATGTGGTAATTCTAGTTGAAAGAGGGCTGGGGGAATGATGTTGTATGAACTAGAAAGCTCAACTTATTTATATACTTGTGCACAAGAAATTTGAATTTAAAATGTCAGTTCTAAAACACCTGGATGAGAGCAAAGTCCTAGGGAACAAAAAACACTGCCTAAGAAAGAAAAAGATATGTCAGATTCCTTCTCTTTCTCACTGTGCACAGGAGCCAAAATTAACATCTTGTGCTGAGAACACCTTTTATCTCTTCAAATATTACCTAACTTGTTTAGGATATTCACATTTTTTTCTCCCGTTGGCAAAATGCTTAATATTTTCTCATCTAAACTGGCCCATTAGTTATGCTTAACCATCCCTCTCCAGGAAAAATTTTACTGAAAGATTGATTTCTACATTCCAGTATGCATTTTTAAAACTGGCATCACAATCAATGCCAATGTCATGTGTCACACGTTCTAAAATAAATATATTCACATCTAGTTACTAGTTCAGTTTGATCTTCACAAATGTCTTGCGTGCAGAGCCACGTTGGTTTTGCTAAGCCAGTGGTAAGTAAGAGAAGGTTCTCAGGGCTCTGATGGTGGAGCTGAGAAGAAGCTGGCAACAGGCTAGGGGAGGAGGAAGAGCAGGGCTGTGGCTGCTGTTCTGGAAGGTTCTGGAAATCCCGTGGTGGGGGATAGTGATCCAGAGTTGGCAATGAGGCTCTGATGGAAGAGAAGCCTGAACGAAAGAAAACGAATGCAGGAGGAGGGGGCTGATGCTCTGCATTAGGTTCAATAGGCAATGAGAAGCAGTAAGGGTTAAGCAAGCCCAGCTCTAGAGAGGGCAGCAGGTCAGGGTTTCCGGTGTGGAATAGGTCCATGTGGGACTCAGGCGGAGACGGGGTGTGGGGCCAAGGCTGTAAGTCACGTGAGGACGCAGAAGAACCATTTCACTTTGCCTAGGCTCCAGGCTTTAGGAATAGAGTTAATGCTTTCAGTTAAGTTGAGTATAGTCACTCAGTTCAGTTCAGTTCAGTCCAGTCGCTCCGTCATGTCTGACTCTGCGACCCCATGAACTGCAGCATGCCAGGCCTCCCTGTCCATCACCAACCCCCAGAGTCCACCAAAACCCATGTGCATCTAGTCGATGATGTCATCGAATCATCTCATCCTCTGTCGTCCCCTTCTCCTCCTGCCCTCAACCTTTCCCGGCATCAAGGTCTTTTCCAGTGAGTCAGCTCTTTGCATCAGGTGGCCAAAGTATTGGGAGTTTCAGCTTCAACATCAGTCCTTCCAATGAACACCCAGGACTGGTCTCCTTTAGGATGGACTGGAAGGATCTCCTTGTAGTCCAAGGGACTCTCAACAGTCTTCTCCAGCACCACAGTTCAAAAGCATCAATTCTTCTGTGCTCAGCTTTCTTTATAGTCCAACTCTCACATCCATACATGACCACTGGAAAAACCATAGTCTTGACTAGAAGGACCTTTGTTGACAAAGTGATGTCTCTGCTTTTTAATATGCTGTCTAGGTTGCTCATAACTTTCCTTCCAAGGAGTAAGCATCTTTTAATTTTATGGCTGCAATCACCATCTGCAGTGATTTTGGAGCCCAGAAACATAAAGTCAGCCACTGTTTCCACTGTTTTCCCATCTATCTGCCATGAAGTAATGGTTCCAGATGCCATGATCTTAGTTTTCTGAATGTTGAGCTTTAAGCCAGCTTTTTCACTCTCCTCTTTCACTTTCACCAAGAAGCTCTTAGTCGCTCAGTCGTGTCCAACTCTTTGTGACCCAATGGGCTGCAGCAAGCCAGGCTTCCTGTTCATCACCAACTCCCGGAGCCTGCTCAAACTCATGTCCACTGAGTCAGTGATACCATCCAACCATCTCATCCCCTTCTCCTCCTGCCTTTAATCTTTCCCAGTTAACGCTTTATGAACCCTCAGAGTGCAGACAGAAACTGACCCAGGGGAATGCAAATATTAATTTTTAACTTATGGAATTATATACTTTATATTAAGAGAGAGAGACTCTGCTGTGTATGTAGTAATATGTTCAGTTCAGTTCAGTCTATACCATCCAACCATCTCATCCCCTTCTCCTCCTGCCTTTAATCTTTCCCAGTTAACGCTTTATGAACCCTCAGAGTGCAGACAGAAACTGACCCAGGGGAATGCAAATATTAATTTTTAACTTATGGAATTATATACTTTATATTAAGAGAGAGAGACTCTGCTGTGTATGTAGTAATATGTTCAGTTCAGTTCAGTCGCTCAGTCATGTCTAACTCTTTGCAACCTCATGAATCGCAGCACGCCAGGCCTCCCTGTCCATCACCATCTCCCGGAGTTCACTCATCTAATCCTCTGTCGTCCCCTTCTCCTCCTGCTCCCAACCCCTCCCAGCATCAGAGTCTTTTCCAATGAGTCAGCTCTTCGCATCAGGTGGCCGAAGTATTGGAGTTTCAGCTTTAGCATCAGTCCTTCCAAAAACACCCAGGGCTGATCTCCTTCAGAATGGACTGGTTGGATCTCCTTGCAGTCCAAGGGACTCTCAAGAGTCTTCTCCAACACCACAGTTCAAGAGCATCAATTCTTCAGCACTCAGTTTTCTTCACAGTCCAACTCTTACATCCATACATGACCACTGAAAAAACCATAGCCTTGACTAGACAGACCTTTGTTGGCAAAGTAACGACTCTGCTTTTCAATATGCTATCTAGGTTGGTCATAACTTTCCTTCCAAGGAGTAAGTGTCTCTTAATTNATAATTTTTTTTTCTTTTTTTGGCTCCTCAGGGTCTTAGCTGAGGTATGTGGTATCTTGTTCCTTGTCAGCGGATGGAATCCAGGCCCCCTGCACTGGAAGCACAGAGTCTTAACCAATGGACCACCAGGAAAGTTTCTAGATTCTGATCATTTTAAAATAAAAACCTACATTCTGAGTGTGTAAATCTAAAAGATTGAATCTAGTTCTAATCCAATTGAGAGTCAAGGCCAGCTGGTATACAGTGATCTCAGCCCTCCCCTGGAGGGGGCCTCACTGTGAAGGGGAGGTCGGGGAACAAACCAGGAAGAGACTGAGGGCCCCAGGACTCACCAAGAGGGAGCCAGCCCAGCCTCTGGGAGGGACCGGAAACAGGCATGGGAATCCCTTCTGATTTTCTTCTCGACTCTAGCTCATCTAAGTTGTGTTTACTGAATCTCATTCCTCATCAGGGCTGCATCATCTTCTTCCTTTCCCCCACCCCGCCCCCTGCCATATGGAAGAGAGAAACAAATATTCTCTCCATTGCCAAACTTACAGATGTAGACGAGCTGAATGCCTGAAGACAGCAATGCTTCTCGGAGCGGATCAGTCACCTCTGAGTCGGGCTGGGAGAGCCTGTGGCTGCTGCTGCATTGGAGCGGAGAGCTTTTAATATAAATGGGAAGTGCCAAGTTTTTCAGATGATGTTGTTTTTATATAGATCTCACATAAGATGTGTATAAGAGACAGTAGCTGAGGTATGTGGTATCTTGTTCCTTGTCAGCGGATGGAATCCAGGCCCCCTGCACTGGAAGCACAGAGTCTTAACCAATGGACCACCAGGAAAGTTTCTAGATTCTGATCATTTTAAAATAAAAACCTACATTCTGAGTGTGTAAATCTAAAAGATTGAATCTAGTTCTAATCCAATTGAGAGTCAAGGCCAGCTGGTATACAGTGATCTCAGCCCTCCCCTGGAGGGGGCCTCACTGTGAAGGGGAGGTCGGGGAACAAACCAGGAAGAGACTGAGGGCCCCAGGACTCACCAAGAGGGAGCCAGCCCAGCCTCTGGGAGGGACCGGAAACAGGCATGGGAATCCCTTCTGATTTTCTTCTCGACTCTAGCTCATCTAAGTTGTGTTTACTGAATCTCATTCCTCATCAGGGCTGCATCATCTTCTTCCTTTCCCCCACCCCGCCCCCTGCCATATGGAAGAGAGAAACAAATATTCTCTCCATTGCCAAACTTACAGATGTAGACGAGCTGAATGCCTGAAGACAGCAATGCTTCTCGGAGCGGATCAGTCACCTCTGAGTCGGGCTGGGAGAGCCTGTGGCTGCTGCTGCATTGGAGCGGAGAGCTTTTAATATAAATGGGAAGTGCCAAGTTTTTCAGATGATGTTGTTTTTATATAGATCTCACATATGGTCAGTTTTGCTTAGAGGTCTAATTATTTGTCTGGAATTATGAAATCACATGTAAATGAAGAGGTCAAATGCTGCTTAGAAACCTGTGGTAAATGGATAGGTACGTGCTAGGTCACTTTAGTCATGTCCAACTCTTTGAGACCCTATGGACTGTAGCCTGCCAGACTCCTCTGTCTATGAGAGTCTCTAGGTAAGATTACTAGAGTGGGTTGCCATGCCCTCCTCCAGGGGATCTTCTCATCCCAGGGATTGAACCCACATCTCCGCATTGACAAGAAGATTCTTTACCACTGAGCCACCAAGAAAGCATTGTGATTTTTTCATGGGCTTTGTCAAATGCCAGAATGAAATGGAAACAGTTGCAAAGTGGCAGGATCAGTGAAGCTATGGATATCCCTACCTGGAGGTATTCTTTGTTATTTTTTTTTTAATATTTTCCTTTATTCTTTCTCTTTTGTCTTTTCCTTTCTTTTTCTTTTTTTCTTTTCTGAGGGTAGGCATCAGATGACTGGAGTGTTTTTTTCTAATTTTCAAATTATATTTTTATTTATTTGGTTGCACCAGGGCTTAGTGCAATACAGAGAATCTTTAGTTGCAGAATATGGGAACTAGTACCCCAACCACTACTCAAAGCCATGCCCCCTGCATTGGGAATGAGGAGGCTTAGCCACTGAACCACCAGGGAGGTCCATATCTGGTGCTTTTAAAACAAGGACTAGGGAGTGCTGAAGGAATGAAAGCTAGAGAAAAGTCCACATTTGGGCTGGGATGTCCCTGACTGCATTTTCTTTCACTAAGAGAGTTTCAGGTAGTTACTTGTATAACTCTCATTGTCCTTGAAGAGAAAAACCAGCTTCAGGCAGCAAAGCTCCCCGTGGATGTTATCTGTAATACGCATCATCACAGTGGGTCTCCCTCAGGACATATGGAGGTAAATGATGTGCTTTCTTACACAGTGCTGTTTCCTGGAGCAGTCCTTCATGAGAGTTAGTGGAAAATTGCCCCAATGAAGATGCCATTCTGCAAGATTTGGGGACCAAGTGGCCCCTAGATACAATGCTCATGTGATCTGACTTAACTGATGAAATCAGAGGGATAGAGTCAGCTTGGTCTTCTACAGTCATCCATCATCACAAAGTCTCTCAAATCATCCTCTGATAATGCTAAACAGAGACAGTTTCAAGTTGGCGAAGAATTGGGCTATAAATTAAGCAAATCTGCCCACTGATAGTTAACTCTATTTTATTTATTTTGTATAATTTCAAATAACTTTTATGTTTGAATATTTTTTTTACAATGTATCCAAAAGAGCATGATTACTTCCCCTGGAAAGTGGGATCTACACTTCTACCAGAGTAACCAGTCATTCCTTACCCTTTTCATGTCCTCTTCTGGGTACATCCCTAAGCGTGTTATGGCTGGACTGCCACACAGTGGCCTGTGGGCAGTGTTTTGTGAATCACCAAGACTGAATTCATTGGGTAAAAGATAGACTCCTGGCAAGAAAGTATTGTTCATCAGTTATATGTGACCTGCTTCACAAAGTTAAGCTGACAGCATTATATTCTCTCTCTTAAGAATCTGGACCCATGAAGACAGTTTGAGTGTGAGGACTTGAGAAAAGAGATCATGGAGCTCAGAGACTGGGACAGGCTTAATGGAGCAACGAGCACAGGAAAGTAAATATCCCTGACACAACTGGTAAGAAGTCACAGATAAAAGGTAACAGACACACTGAGAAAGGGAGCAGTCATGAGTAAAAGCGATGAGGATAAAAGCTACTAATCTATGAGCTGCCTGGAGTTCTGCCTTTGGTGAGCTGTTCTTCATTCAACTTTTCCAAAAATCAGAGAGATGCCTTCATATTGTTAAAGAACCAGAGAATTTTGGTCATAACAACAACAACAAAAATGGCGCAGGCCATGCAAACAGCATCATACAAAAGCCTAATCGAAAGAGGTCATCAGTGTCTTAATGATAAGAGAAGGTTAGCTTACCCCACGTATTGCAGGTCTCAGGCCCAGCAACACTCTTCTTACTTTCTTGACCTCTGTAACTCAGATTGCTGTGGAATCCTTGCAATGAGCCTTCTCATTTTTCTTTATCTAGCTTGAGGGTCTCTTTTCCTGTGGAAAAAGAAATTCAACATTAATTAGCATCTCTTTTGTTTACTAAAGAAAAATAGTAAATGCATATCTATGTATTATATCTCCTTGTGAAAATACATAAGTAATCCTAGCTGTTACTTACCCATTGTTTTCTGTATCAAATGTTATGTCTCAATTAAGCCTCACAGAGTATCTTTTTTTTTTAATTTTTTATTGGATGATGATTGCTACAATGTTGAGATGTTTTCTGCTGCACAACAACTTGAATCCAAAGTATCCTTTTTGCAATGAGGAAATTGAAACATTAGTTGTTATTATGCCCATAATAAATATTCACCGAACAACAGACTCTCTTGAAGAAATAAAAGAGAACATACCTTATACATTACATATAAGGTAACATATAAGATGACATTTAAGGGAAAATATTTAAAGAATTAAAGTAGAAAACTCTGTATGCAGGTCAAACAGCAACAGTTAGAACTGGACATGGAACAATGGACTGGTTCCAAATTGGGAAAGGTGTATGTCAAGGCTGTATACTGTCACCCTACTTATTTAACAATATGCAGAGTACATCATGCAAAACGCCAGGCTGGATGAAGCACAAGTTGGAATGAAGATTGCTGGAAGAAATATCAATAACCACACATACGCAGATGACACCATCCTTATGGGCGAAAGGTGAAAGAAGTGACGTGAACAGAAAGTGAAGAAGAACTAAAGAGCCTCTTAATGAAAATGAAAGAGGAGAGTGAGAAAGCTGGCATAAAAGTCTACATCCAAAAAACAAAGATCATACCACTCGGCCCCATCACTTCATAGCAAATAAATGGGGAAACAATGAAAACAGAGACAGAATTTATTTTGGGAGGCTCCAAAATCACTGCAAATGGTGACTGCAGCCATGAAATTAAAAGACACTTGTTCCTTGGAAGAAAAGTTATGACCAATCTAGACAGCACTTTAAAAAGAAAAGATTACTTTGCTGACAAACATCCATACAGTCAAAGTTATAGTTTTTCCAATGGTCATGTAGGGATGTGCGAGTTAGACCAAAACAAGGCTGAGTGCTGAAGAACTGATGCTTAAAACTGAGCACTGAAAGACTGTTGTTGAATCACGACACCGGGATTCTTGGCCCCAGGAGGAGAAGAATTCAATCCGGGGCCAGAGACGAGGATTGATCACTCAGAGCTTTTGTGTAATAAAGTTTTATTAAAGTATAAAGGAGATAGAGAAAGCTTCTGACATAGGCATCGGAAGGGGGCAGAAAGAGTGCCCGCTTGTTAGAGTTAGCAATGAAGTTATATACTCTCCAATGAATCAAAAAATGTCTGGAGGTTGTAAAGACTTCACCAGACCTACACCCATAATTTACATTTTAAGATAACAGAATTAGCCAGAAGGTTTAATCCAGAGACTGTCCTCAGGCAGAATACATTGTTGTTATATAATCCTTGTAAAGAGCAGGTCTACTCCCATATTTTACAGAATTAGCCAGAAGGTTTAATCCAGAGACTGTCCTCAGGCAGAATACATTGTTGTTATATAATCCTTGTAAAGAGCAGGTCTACTCCCATATTTTACAGAATTAGCCAGAAGGTTTAATCCAGAGACTGTCCTCAGGCAGAATACATTGTTGTTATATAATCCTTGTAAAGAGCAGGTCTACTCCCATATTTTACAGAATTAGCCAGAAGGTTTAATCCAGAGACTGTCCTCAGGCAGAATACATTGTTGTTATATAATCCTTGTAAAGAGCAGGTCTACTCCCATATTTTACAGAATTAGCCAGAAGGTTTAATCCAGAGACTGTCCTCAGGCAGAATACATTGTTGTTATATAATCCTTGTAAAGAGCAGGTCTACTCCCATATTTTACAGAATTAGCCAGAAGGTTTAATCCAGAGACTGTCCTCAGGCAGAATACATTGTTGTTATATAATCCTTGTAAAGAGCAGGTCTACTCCCATATTTTACAGAATTAGCCAGAAGGTTTAATCCAGAGACTGTCCTCAGGCAGAATACATTGTTGTTATATAATCCTTGTAAAGAGCAGGTCTACTCCCATATTTTACAGAATTAGCCAGAAGGTTTAATCCAGAGACTGTCCTCAGGCAGAATACATTGTTGTTATATAATCCTTGTAAAGAGCAGGTCTACTCCCATATTTTACAGAATTAGCCAGAAGGTTTAATCCAGAGACTGTCCTCAGGCAGAATACATTGTTGTTATATAATCCTTGTAAAGAGCAGGTCTACTCCCATATTTTACAGAATTAGCCAGAAGGTTTAATCCAGAGACTGTCCTCAGGCAGAATACATTGTTGTTATATAATCCTTGTAAAGAGCAGGTCTACTCCCATATTTTACAGAATTAGCCAGAAGGTTTAATCCAGAGACTGTCCTCAGGCAGAATACATTGTTGTTATATAATCCTTGTAAAGAGCAGGTCTACTCCCATATTTTACAGAATTAGCCAGAAGGTTTAATCCAGAGACTGTCCTCAGGCAGAATACATTGTTGTTATATAATCCTAAGGAATGTAGAGAAGAAAAAA
>SJYX01000051.1:187612-223674 GCA_006410675.1 Oreotragus oreotragus
CAGGGTCCTCATTACCATCTTTCTAAATTCCATATATATGTGTTAGTATACTGTATTGGTGTTTTTCTTTCTGGCTTACTTCACTCTGTATAATTGGTTCCAGTTTCATCCATCTTATTAGAACTGATTCAAATGTATTCTTTTTAATGGCTGAGTAATACTCCATTGTGTATATATACCACAGCTTTCTTATCCATTCATCCGCTGATGGACATCTAGGTTGTTTCCATGTCCTGGCTATTATAAACAGTGCTGCGATGAACATTGGGGTACATGTGTCTCTTTCAATTCTGGTTTCCTCAGTGTGTATGCCCAGCAGTGGGATTGCTGGGTCATAAGGCAGTTCTATTTGCAATTTCTTAAGGAATCTCCACACTGTTCTCCATAATGCCTTCATATTGTGATGTCCCTAATGTGACACGTTTAAGAAGTTATATGGTCATATATTCAATAAAATGCACAGAAATATGTTATGAAAAGATAGAAGAGCAAGAAGGAAGGACCATTGATGAAATTATATAAATACGATGAACGTTCCTTCTGAATTGACTAATTTGCAAATTATTATACAAAAAGAACCAGATGTTTCTGTTGGTGAGAAGTCATGAAATTTCACTGCAGCAAAGGTACCTGGAGAAATTAGGTAGAGGAAAATAACATATTTATTTTCATTAACTACTAACTAAAATACACCTTTTCTTTCACTTATGTACATGGGCAACAAACCAAAGTGGTATTGATAATACCTGTGACTTGTTACAAACAGAAATCACAGATATTGTCAAGTCCTACTATGGGTTTCAGACATCTCAAAGTATTACCATTTTGAAGTTGTACAAGGTCTCAGACCCAAGATTAGGCCTTGATATTTAATGTGTTTGTAATAAGCACATATATTACTACATGGGCTTCCCCAGTGTGTCAGTGATGAAGAATCCACCTGCAAGGCAGGAGCTGCAGGAGACACGGGTTCAACACCTGGGTTGGGATGATCCCCTGCAGGAGGGCATGGCAACCCACTCCAGTATTCTTGCTTGGAGAATCCCATGGACAGAGGAGCCTGGTGGGCTACAATTCATNATGGGCTTCCCCAGTGTGTCAGTGATGAAGAATCCACCTGCAAGGCAGGAGCTGCAGGAGACACGGGTTCAACACCTGGGTTGGGATGATCCCCTGCAGGAGGGCATGGCAACCCACTCCAGTATTCTTGCTTGGAGAATCCCATGGACAGAGGAGCCTGGTGGGCTACAATTCATGGGGTCACAAAGAGTCAAACAACCCTTAAGTGACTTAGCATGCACACATGCACATATTACTATATGGCAAATTATTTTGTAATAATTTGATATTGATATTTATAATTGCTCCTTTTGTAATCTTACTTATTTTGTGAATTTTTTACATTATTTTGAGTAAGATATATAGGCTTCATAAACATATCAAAAGAGCCCATGACACATATTTTAAAAAATTATTAACAACCTCTGTTTTACAGAATTACCTAATTCTATTCCATCCCTGTGGCATTTCTGCTCAAAGGCAGGGCAAAGAGCATCAAGTAGGAACTCATCAGCAATGCGGAGACTCCAGTCCTGCTCCAAACCCCAAATCAGAAACTTCATTTCCATATCTTTTGGTGATCTGGACATATTTCAGTGTATAATTCTTTAATTTTAACATGTTTCTTAGAGCAAACTCTCTTATTATCTATGCATTTATAGTGACATTACCTAAACTGTAGTCAATCTACCAAGATGAAAATAAAGTGGAGAGAGAGGAAGGAAGCAAAGAAGGAAGAGAAAGAAAGGCAACAGAAAGAAGAGCAATACTCTATTACCAACAAACAATGCATTTTCTAGATTTAGACAGACACAGACATGACTTGTCTAAAATAAGAACACTCTTTCCAGGTTCCAAGAGATACGACTCAGGAATTGCCAAAAGAAAACAAACACCTCTCTTTTCTTTTTAGTCCCACTTTGTAATTAGCAAATCCATGAAGATATGTGTTTATTTTATGGCAAGAAAGAAGAGACAGATCACAGGGGAACATGAGAGGATTTGATTAGTAAAAGCATCTGTGCTGAGACTTGTGACATGAGAAAAAGAGGAGGCGAAGGAAAACTGACATCAGATAATTACTTCAGTTTTATTTTTGTCATTCAATTTTGAAAATTTAATGAGTGTTTTAATGTATTTACTAATTTAAAGGGAACTTAGAAGTCATAGTAGTGTTTGCATGACTTTCATAGTCACTCAAACTGATGCTGAACTTTTGGAATGCAAAGTTCATAAAGTGAAGGATGAGGTATCTTTCTAAGAAAATTTTGACTCAGTGATTTCCTGCCAAAAATGTCTTTAGCAGTGCTGCTTTCCAAGAATATGAATAAAGTGATGAAGCACAGAGAACCTTCAAAGTATGAGATAAGGCAACATGGTTATGTAATGACACCTTCTGAAATAAAATTAAATGTACATTTTTATGATTCCATTGCAGCAGTATTTATTGACTATGATGTCAAAATTCTGAGCAGCTCATGAAGAAATGAGTTGATAGGCAAACACTGACACTGCAAATTTCTTTTAATTCCATTGATTAAAGTTTTAAAACCATAGACTGTTATTTAAAATATAAGGTATATACACACACACAGACTCCCACACTATTTAACCAGGAGATTTAGAATTTTTTTCTTTCAGCTACAAATGTAAAATTATGAAAAAGCATATTTTTAAAAGAATGTCTTTCCTGGGGGGCAATGATATATCAGATCAGAAACTAACTTTTTTATCATAAGAAATAACTGAAAAATACAAGTGAAAATGATGACAGATACACACTTGAAAGTAGAATAAAACATGTGTTATTGACACATATAGTATAATTACTATCAGGACAGATGAATAAATGGACATAAGCAGTGAGTGAATTAAATGACACTTCTTTCTAAGAAACAAAATTCAAGATTTGGGAGTCCAAAAAAATGGACTCTCATTGAACATGAGCCACTTTGGAAACTGGATGATGAAACAAAAATCATCATTTGAGAAGATTAAAAACAGTCTTTGAGAAGAAATAGCCCAGTTGTAAAGAGCAACTCCAAAAGGGCCCCCTTCCTGTCTTGCAGAGAGGTTTTGCCCTTGTGCCTTCAGGAATGTAGTTTCCAATGTTTTCCGCCATTTTGGATTTCTCTGGATCCCTGTTTCTGTCTTCTAAGAACATTTATACTTCATTGCCCTTAATAATCAATCTTTTTCCAATAATCTTTATGTTTACTGCATTTTCAAGATACTGAAACTTGTCAGGACACAAGAAAATAACTTTTGTGCTCATGATCACACATGGAGAGATGCCATCCAGACGTCCCAACAAGGAAGGACAGCTTTCTACTGATGCTGACGTGGTGAAGCTTCAAGGACGGCCAGAGCTGCAGAGTCACCCACTACAAGACTGTGGTCTTTGTGGCCGGATCTGTTTCCAAAGACTGATGAGGCAACGTGGAACAACTCTTGCAGCCCACTGTAGCCTCAGAGACGCCTGGGAGAGCGAGCAAGATTTTGCCAGTCTACACTGCACATTCACGTCTCCCTCTGCCTCCTTCTCCCTGCTTCCTTCCCTGCCCTGGGTGATTTTGCACCTAAAAGCACTACCTAGTAAGCACCTTGGGCTTACTACGCTGGCTCAGTGGTGGAGAACGTGCTGCAGTGCAGGAGATGCAGGTTTGGTTCCTGGTTCAGGAAGATCCCCTGGAGAAGGAAATGGCAATCCACTCCGGTATTCTTGTCTAGAGAATCTCACAGACAGAGTGGCCTGGTGGGCTACAGTCCATGGGGTTGCAAAGAGTCAGACACGACTTAGCAACTAAATAACAACAGAGAAGCACCGTGCTCTCTTGCCCACCTGTACTTTATCTCAGAACCTTCTTTCTGGGGAGGCCCACCTGAGACGCTAATGCTTTAGAAAACGCAAGCAGGCAAGGATGGTCTTTGTTCTTTTTTGTATTTGACTTTTCCTTTTTTTTTTTTTCCACCTAATAGACTTTCTCTGTCTACTAGTCTATTTTTAAAAATATTCCAGTTAGCTAACTGCCAATTTAGTTGATGGTTAGACACCTCCCAAGAGTGCATTTTAATGAGGAGATTTTGGAAGATGATAGCAACTGAATACACAAAGAGAGACTGCCTTGACAACTCAAAGGAATGAAGCAAAAATGATAAGAAAAGAGGCAGAGATTAGTATCTTAATGCAGGCAACTTCTTGGCATCAACTGCTATACCACTAAGGAGCATATCAATGCCAGGAAAACCAATGCTCAAGAGGTCTCTGACCTCAAAATGAACTCATATAGAACCAACCAAGAGTAATATAATGGATTACATAGCAATACACCAAATGAATCTCTACAATAAAGGATGTACTTGTCACATTCCTTAAGTACTGGGGGTGAGGGGTGGAAATTACACCTGAAAGGGCCTGAAGACCTCACCCTTACCTCTTCATAAAATACATTATAAGGCTGTTCTGTTATTTGTTTGGAAATTCTAAAGGATCACAGATTCTAGCCACTTGTTGACTTCTAACCTTCTCATCAGCAACCTTCCTGGAGTTATCCTTGGTAATGATCAGAAATTCAGACCAAGGGGACAAGTTTCTTGGTATCATAATTTGGCCTGGACCAAAAGCCTTTTATATGCTTTACATAGATCATATGAAATTATTTATGGAAATGATTTTGGATTTGTTTAGGAGCTTTGTAATTATTTCCAATATGTCTAAATTATCCTTAAATTCCTGAGCCTATTAACAGATCTATTTGTCATCCAATACTGGGTAACCTTGAATCTACCTGAAAAGAAAACTAACCCAAAACTACAGTTTTGTTTGCATTTTAACGTACGACTTCAAGGCAGTAGGTGTGGAAAGAAATCTAAATTCCTTCTGGCAAATTTTGTTCCTCCTCTGAACAAGGATGCTCCTCTCTTTAAACATGTTTCTTTTCTTTCATAGTTTTACTTTTCCTCTGGTCTCTCCTCTTTGTTCTTTTTACCTCCTTCTCATTAAGTCACAGATGCTGGGGAGTTTGTGGTGGAGAGAAGCCAGGGGCTCAAATTTTTTTTCAGAGCTCAAGATCTACTTACACAGGCTGTAGACAAAAAGACATGCCTTTCTCTCTATGCCCCAATTAACTGCCTATGTTCTTAAGTCCTAATTCAGTTAAGCAGGGAACAGGAATGTGCGTAGCACAGAGTCACCAAAGATTTTCCTGTCTGTTTCTGACTCCACAACAAGATTTGTTGCATACTGCTTTAAAAGGACCACCGAAAAATATAAAGAGTCACCACTGGTGAGTAGAGTTGAGATTATTTGTAAGCACTGATATCAGAATATTGAAAGAAAAAAAAAATCACTCTTTACTGACATTAACTTATGGTGAGTGCACTGGGCTGGGGTTGCATAACCTGTAACAAACTTATTACAAAACTCAGTTATAGCAAACTCAGAAATGTCTCAACCATCTGACACCAGAATTATGTATATTATTTTTCCAGTGGTATGCTTAGCTTTATTTCTTGCTAAAGAGAAAACAATAAAATTTCATTTTTTATTTCTTGAGATCTAAATAATGTTTATTTAGTAATAAATCTAAATGATTGTTGGTATTATAAAAATTTATGTAAAAGCAGTAGTGGAATATTTTATCATATATTTATGTATGTACTTGTGCACAATTGTGATTTAGAAGACACTTGAGAGTCCCTTGGACTGCAAGCAGATCAGACCAGTCAATAAAAGAAATCAACCCTGAATATTCACTGGAAGGACTGATGCTGAAGCTGAAGCTCCAAAACTTTGGCTACCTGAAGTGAAGAGCTGACTCATTAGGAAAGACTCTGATGCTGGGAAAAATCAAAGGCAAAAGGAAATGAGGGCTGCAGAGGATGAGATGATTAGATATCAGCACTGATTCAATGGACATAAATTGGCAAACTCTGAGAGATGGTGTAGGACAGAGGAGCCTGGCATGCCGCAGTTCATGGAGTTACAAATAGTTGGACATGACTTAGCAACTGAACAACAGCAAGTACAATTTATGATGGATTTTCAGTAATATAGATTAAATGTTATAGATGTTTAGAACTTGTTCTGTGAGTCCAAATTGACACCTGATATCCAACCAGTCTTACCTATAGTAAATCATATACTTTAGTGCAGAGTCAGCCCGAGTGTGCATAAGTTGTCAATGGATTATGCGTTCTTTCAAAAACATATGTTTTGAGGAATAATTAGTATGTTATAAACTGTTGAATTGTATAATGAAAAGAGACAAAGGCTGGAAAGCCAAGTATTTTATATGTATAAACTATCAACCTGATTTTAAAAACTGTCTCTTCAATTGCATCGTATTTTTTCTTACAGGCTCAAATTCCTCATCAGTACAATTTAAAATTTTTAAGCTGACTAAATGAGCTCTGAGTTTCTTTGGCCACTTCTGAAAATTATTCCAGTATATCACTTTAATCTATTTTAGGATATTCTAAATATCTCTTGTTTCTTGGATCTATAAATAAAATATGCAAGATAGAACCGTCTGTATTCAACATGTTAAATTATATCTATGCATACATACAGCTCTTCAGTGAAAAGCACTCTAGTTATACGGAATAATTTTTTTCTTATTGTAAACAATACTTAAGCTTCTTTTATTTTTATACTGAAAAGAATCCATGATCAGTCAATAGAAATTCATAATCACTTATTGCATTTAATTACTTAATTTTTTATTCATTATATGTTAAAGTACTGGGCTATTTATACCATGGCTAACACATGAATCAATAGATATCTTCTGAGTCATCTAATATCCTTGAAAAGAATAAAATAAGTGGCATATATTTAACTGGCTGAAGCCACTTAACTTTCAAAATATGCCTAAGAGATGTTTTTAAAGAAAGCATACTATGAGTGTTTTTCAATGTGAAAAAAAAAATGAAATATCTGCTTTAGTGTAGCAAAAGAAATGAAGTAATTTATTGAACTATTCCAATGTAATATGATTTTCACTTGAAATGTGAAAACTGAACTTGTGCTGTCACAGAAACAAGATAGATTTCTCCACAGTTATTTTGTTTGGGAATGATATGCTNGTTCACATATTGCTGAAGCCTGGCTTGGAGAATCTCTGAAGACTTCTTCCTTGTTTATTGCAACCTAGTCCTCCCCCTACCAAGTTTGTAGCTAATAATATAAATTAGTAGCTGTCTCTTATACACATCTTATTTTGTTTGGGAATGATATGCTAAAAATAATCAGCAATTAAACATATGTAGTAGCATAGAAAAGTGTAATATGCTTTTAACGTACTATTCTTTGTGAATTTATACACAGAATTATATTGATTTCATTTGCTTCTTAAAGAAATTTTCACTAATAATAGAAGATTTGATGTAGAAATGTGACACATTTTAAAACTATCACAGTAGTTTGTTAATTGATTATTTACAATTATTATGAAATGAATTAATAATACATCATTTTTCTTTGAAAATTATTAATTGCCTCTCATTTTCTGGAGACTGGATGAGATTTTGTTTATCTAATTTTCATACATTTGGGGCTTAGAAATCGGCTACTGGCTAAAAATTCTCTATAGGTATTCATTCCCCCATTTCTTTCATCTTATAACAGTTATTCTTCACGTCTGAGTTTTTCTCTGGACTGAATTGTTTGTTGGCTGGCAGGGAGATATGCAAAATTGGTCCCATGGAATATTCTATTTGTGTTTAGCAGTCTCCCTACTTCTGATTTCCCAAGTCAACCAACCAACCGACCAACTTGGTTCCTACAGAACCAAGAATACATATTCTTTTGACAAATTTCAGGAATTTTTCATCCCAGAAATTTTTGTTTGTTTGCTCACCTTATTTTGTCTCTCCTATATTCTGAGTTGCCAATGGTTTCACCCACTTCTCCTAAGGAAGTCCTGCTACTTAAGGCAGCAAGTGAAATATCTAGATAATGATGATTTTTCTAAATAATGACCAACCTTTCATTGGTTATTATCCTCTTCATATTAATAAAGGGAAAGATTCACCCTTAAAATATGTTCTTTTCTACCATACTTTGACATACACTGTGAGTCAAGGTATCACACAACGGTGATTCAGTTCAGTTCAGTCACTCAGTCGTGTCCGACTCTTTGTGACCCCATGAGTCGCAGCACACCAGGCCTCCCTGTCCATCAGCAACTCCCGGAGTCCACCCAAACCCACATCCATCGAGTTGGTGATGCCGTCCAACCATCTCATCCTCTGTCATCACCTTCTCCCACCCTCAATCTTTCCCAGCACCAGGGTCTTTTCAAATGAGTCAGCTCTTCACATCAGGTGGCCAAAGTATTGGAGTTTCAGCTTCAACATCAGTCCTTCCAATGAACACCTAGGACTGATCTCCTTTAGGGTGGACTGGTTGGATTAGATTTCTATAAACTAGTGGAAATCATGTGTCATTTATAACATATGATCCATCATGGATTTTTCATCATACAGCTTTATTCACCTCCTCATGTAATTCAGCTAAGAATTTGATCCATCTTCAATTCATCTGAAGACAAAACCATTTATTTATATCTTTATCTTAGGGCTATCTTTTTCAGTCTTACTTTTCATATTATTTTTCCCAGAAGGACAATAAGTTCTTTGAAAGTTGCAAACACATCACTTTGATTTTACTTTTCAAAAGAAATAGCAGAAGGTCTGAACCACAGGGTATATATTTCCATATATTTTCTCTTTCTGCCTGTCACCTTTGTGCTACTTTCAAAGATTAGCAGGAGCTCCTTCACTAGAGTTGCCTATGAAGCTTGTCATGTGGCATTTTTCAGTTGCCTTTCATAGCATGGACCCATGTTCTGTATTAACACTTACCTGTCAAGACATTATGCCATAGAAGCAGGTTCCTCCAAGATAGAACTCTACTTCTGCCTCCAATTTAAATCAAGTGTGGGTCCCAGTGCTTGGTTTGGATCAAAAGAAGGAAAGAGGGAAATAAACATGAAAATCAATCATTCTGTATTAAGCATAGCTTGAATAAGTCTTAAGAATTAGTATACTTGCGTAAGCACATCTGGCAAAATATAATCATCCATTCCTTTTTCCAAGATCCCCCTTTCCACAGTCATAGTCCAGGAGAGTTTTGAATTATGTGCAAAATGGAATACTTAGACCAATGATCCGACAATAATTAAAAAGGTTGTTTTCCTCATTGGAGTCACCAAAACCTATATATAATTGATGCATGCAATTAAATACATCTACAATGATCATCAAGTTATGCTCTGTTCCAAGCCATAAACACCTAGATATTACCATACTTGGCTGACAGATGAGGCATCATTTGAAAAAGCATGATAGGAAAGACAGCCTGCCTCTGCAGTATCCACCTGTTGTCCTGGAAATTTCTTTCCAAAGTTCTCTTTATCATCTCTTAGCATTTAATGACCTTCACTGCCAGTATCAAGATCTTTCTAAACGTGTGTCACCGAATATTGTGGATCATCTTTCTGTATAAAACTTTCAGACCAGTTGATTATGAAGGTTGCATAGATCCTATATGAAAGCCTGGGGAGAGTACCAGCATTATAAGAAAATAAGAATATAGGAAAGCATTCATCACACAGAATTAGATAAGAAAATATAAAATGTTCAACTCTAATGGGCTAAAATCCTAGGAGACTTCTAACTAAACTTTGAAGCTAAGGAGGGCCTCCCAGAAGAATGCCACAATCTATTAAAACCATCAAATACTGACTATTCTCAGAAAGAGCATCAGTGATCTCATTGTCCAGGTGACAAGCAAAGAATGGTTTTCAGAGATTAGTAAAGTCAATGGGCAACTCTTTAGAATATATATTAAAGTCCCATCTTACTTTTGGTTGATTAAAACACAGAACATGCTTTTTTTTCCAAAATAAAAGTTCAGTGCAAGGCACAGGAAAGAGAAAAAGTAGCCTCTGGAGAAAGAAAAAAGTATAAAAAAGGAAGGATTTGGTGATAGCTTGTAAAAATTAATAGAGCAATGGAGCTAAGCAATAACACAGAAAGATGGTAAATTTTGATATATCATATTTTGGCCAGGATTGGAAGTTGGCTTCCTGGAAAAGAGACAAAGATCACCCTCGGGAGGAATAGAAGCAACAAACTGAAGGAAAATACGCTGTGCATAGTCTCAGTTCAAAATCTGAGTTTAATTTTTAGAAAGTCAGGTTTCATAAGACAGAGATATACAAAAGCAAATAAAATTTCTTTAACATACAACTGAGTATATCTGAGACTCTGCTACTCTTGTTTTTTATTAAGTCCAATCTCAAGTTATTTGATTCTAGATTTCACTACACAATACAAATTTTAAAGCCAAAATAATCTCCCTTCAGCATTTTCAGGAAGACTGAGAAAATGTATATAAAGCATTGTATAGCGATGCTTATTAATTTAATGCTGATGAATCTGAAATTTATGAGTGTACTATTCAATCACATGGGTTCAGCATTACCAGGAAATGAAATCTGTATACACCGTTAATAGAGAAGGAACATCCTTACAGTTCAGATTGCCAGCTGTCAGCAACCAAAATATCTAAATGCACCTATCTCTGCTTTTACAATTCCTACCTTCCTACCACTTTCCTCATCCCCTCCTCCACCTTATGTGTATTTTCTTATCTCTTCTCCCATGCTGCCAACTACATTTTCATTGCAGTCACATTTCTTGTTTCAGGCTGAGGGCATCCAGTTCTTTCCTGATAATCTGTGTTGACGATAATGGTCAGCCATTGTGTAGGTGGTGGTGGTGTTCAGTCACTAAGTCATGCAAGACTCTTGCAGTCTAGTGGACTGCAACACGCCAAGCTTCCCTGTCCTTCACTGTCTCCCAAAGGTTGCTCAAACTCATGTCCATTGAATCATCTTCTGCCACCCCCTCTGTCTGCTAGGAGGACAGAGGAGGAGATGGTTGGATGGAATCACTGATTCCATGGACATGAACTTGGGCAAACCACAGGAGATGGTGAGGGAGGCTCGTAAAGAGTCGGATACAACTTGGTGACTGAACAACAAAATTGCTTTTGAATGTTCAGTTCAGTTCAGTCGCTCTGTCATGTTCGACTCTTTGCGACCCCATGAATTGCAGCACGCCAGGCCTCCCTGTCCATCACCAACTCCCGGAGTTGACCCAGACTCACATCCATCAAGTCAGTGACGCCATCCAGCCATCTCATCCTCGGTCATCCCCTTCTCCTCCTGCCCCCAATCCCTCCCAGCATCAGAGTCTTTTCCAATGAGTCAACTCTTCCCATCAGGTGGCCAAAGTACGGGAGTTTCAACTTTAGCATCATTCCTTCCAAAGAAATCCCAGGGCTGATCTCCTTCAGAATGGACTGTTTGGATCTTCTTGCAATCCAAGGAACTCTCAAGAGTCTTCTCCATTACCACAGTTCAAAAGCATCAATTCTTCGGTGCTCAGCCTTCTTCACAGTCCAACTCTCACATCCATATGTGATTACTGGAAAAACCATAGCCTTGACTAGACAGACCTTAGTCGGCAAAGTAATGTCTCTGCTTTTGAATATACTATCTAGGTTGATCATAACTTTCCTTCCAAGGAGTAAGCATCTTTTAATTTCATGGCTGCAATCACCATCAGCAGTGATTTTGGAGCCACCCAAAAAATAAAGTCTGACACTGTTTCCACTGTTTCCACATCTATTTCCCATGAAGTGATGGGACCAGATGCCATGATCTTCATTTTCTGAATGCTGAGCCAAATTTTTCACTCTCCTCTTTTACTTTCATCAAGAGGATTTTTAGTTCCTCTTCACTTTCTGCCATAAGGGTGGTGTCATCTGCATATCTGAGCTTATTGATATTTCTCCCGGCAATCTTGATTCCAGTTTGTGTTTCTTCCAGTCCAGCATTTCTCATTTCTTTTAATTTCATGGCTGCAATCACCATCAGCAGTGATTTTGGAGCCACCCAAAAAATAAAGTCTGACACTGTTTCCACTGTTTCCACATCTATTTCCCATGAAGTGATGGGACCAGATGCCATGATCTTCATTTTCTGAATGCTGAGCCAAATTTTTCACTCTCCTCTTTTACTTTCATCAAGAGGATTTTTAGTTCCTCTTCACTTTCTGCCATAAGGGTGGTGTCATCTGCATATCTGAGCTTATTGATATTTCTCCCGGCAATCTTGATTCCAGTTTGTGTTTCTTCCAGTCCAGCATTTCTCATAATGTACTCTGCATATAAGTTAAATAAGCAGGGTGACAATATACAGCCTATTTGGAACCAGTCTGTCCCATGTCCAGTTCTAACTGTTGCTTCCTGACCTGCATACAGATTTCTCAAGAGGCAGGGTAGGTGGTCTGGTATTCCCATCTCTTTCAGAATTTTCCACAGTTTATTGTGATCCGCACAGTCAAAGGCTTTGGCATAGTCAAAAAGCAGAAATAGATGTTTTTCTGGAACTCTCTTGCTTTTTCCATGATCCAGTGGATGTTGGCAATTTGATCTCTGGTTCCTCTGCCTTTTCTAAAACCAGCTTGAACATCAGGAAGTTCACAGTTCACATATTGCTGAAGCCTGGCTTGGAGAATCTCTGAAGACTTCTTCCTTGTTTATTGCAACCTAGTCCTCCCCCTACCAAGTTTGTAGCTAATAATATAAATTAGTAGTTCTCTAAGGTTTTGGGTGGTTGACAAAAATATTTTCATAAGAATTCTAAGGCTTTAGTTACTTTGCTTACTTTCATTTTCCCACAAGTACATCACGAAGCTTTCCGAAAGCTACATAAAGTATGGTATGACAAGAGATTGAATCTAGAAAAAGCAGCTATGACAGCTCAGGTATCTTCTACTAAAATAAATCGCATGAAGAGATTTTCAGGTGAAAACAATGCCGCTTCTCTTGCTGTTATTTATCACTTTAGAAACCATTGTGATTTTCTTTGAAAATATCATATATCTTAACATATAATGAATTGACTATCATCTTTAAACTGAATGAATACATAATGATTTTGATTATCCCTGTATTAGTTACTTATACAGTTAGATATCAATAGGTAGAACCTATATGATTGGAGGACTATGTTAATGGCATCTTCCAAAGATTTGGGAAATAAATCATCCATAATCAGGGTGGTTTGAAACAAACAAAAGGTATACAGAAGCTCTTTGTGTTCTCAATTCTTTGTAAAAATATAAAGCAATCAAGAGATAAAACATTTAAGGAGTACTTTTCTGAATCTTTCCTTTTTGTAGGTGCTCTATTTGCTCACTTAGTGAATGAACCCTCATTTTATACTGGGGCATTTGTTTATTTTGTGACTGTGAATTTCTTCACCTTTTGTTTCAAAGTATTCCAGTAAAATACAGACCCTAAAATATACATACATTTGATTCAGCAGCCCCATTTCTGGGCATCTAGTTCAAGCTTCCCTGGTGGCTCAGATGGTAAAGAATATGCATGCAATGTGGGAAACCCAGGTTCGATATCTGGGTGGGGAAGATCCCTTGGAGAAGGGAATGGCAATCCACTCCAATATTCTTGCCTGGAGAATTCCACTGACAGAGAAGCCTGGTGAGCTACAGTGCATGGGATTGCAAAGAGTCAGATGCAACTGAGCTACTAACACACACACAGTCTAGGGAAAGCAAGTTGTGTCAGAGAGAGATGAAAAAGTGTAGTAACTGTATTAACTGGAAAAGATTAGATTGATCCTTTGTAACAAAGAAATACAAAATATCAGTGAATTTACACTTGATTTAAGATTTATTTATGCTACATGCCCACAAGGAGGCAGGGGGACTTTGCTCTGTGGGGGCCAAGAAAAAGCATAAGAACTATTGTAAATACTAGGCAATTTATTTACAGATATATGAGGCCAATTGTGCAAAAAATAAAGCACTAATACACTTATTATTTTAAGATAGTACTCACATGCCACATTAGTGTTATGATAAAAACATAAAAACTAGATTGCTTTGTGGGAAAAGGATTAGAAAGAAGTCATAGAAAAGTAAGGTTTTTTTTAAGACAATTTAAAATGGAAGTCTATATTATTGTCAGTTGCTTAATGTCTTATTTCATCAACCTAAATATCTCATTTTCTTTTTCTGTGCATAATATTCTGGAAAGTGTACCCCTCCTTGTATTTTACATCAGTTAAAATTTTGAAAGAAATGAATTTTAGACAGATTTTGGATGACATTCAAAAATAACATTTTTGCAAAGTTACTTTGACAAATAATTTGATATGAAATATGTATTTAAGTTTCAAACTGGCGAGTGCAGCTGAGCACATTTTTTAAGCCAATAAAGCAGCAATAATTGTGTAGATGGCAGGTGTAAACATTCATAACATTTTTCTTCAGTCTATTGTAATATAAGGGAAAGTGGTTGACATATTTTTGAACTGTAGTAAGTTTTTCAGAACATCAGATTTTCAATTATTTTTTAATCTAAAATTCTACTTTAAAGTGAAAGGAAAATATCTACAAAAGATTTTTCCTGAGAGTGTGAATATATGAGTTAGTTGCTCAAATCTGAGAGCAATGCATTAGTCACATGCACATAAATATATATAAACTCCCAACACCCCTTGATTTCCCAATCTTTTTTTTTGTTTGTTTCAAACCACCCGGATTATGGATGATTTATTTCCCAAAAATGATCTTTGGAAGATGCCATTAACATAGCCCTCCAGGACTTGGAGATTTTGTGTATATCGATTCATATGATTTGAAATCTGGCTTCTGCAGGGATGAATTCACCCAGCAAACAAAACTGCAGTACAAATAATACTCCCCGATTCTGTTTTTTATTTCCTCATTGTTGTTTTTGTTGTATGAGAAGACCCAATTTATAAAACGTTAGCTATGCCTACTGAGACCGTCTCTGCATTGTGATATTTAGTAATCAAAGGCAGTGAAAAATGACAGAGCTATGCATGATGAGAGGCATAATCAAAGAGCTCAAAGTGAATTATTTCCAAAGCTATTCCATACTACTCAGCCATAAAAAAGAATAAAACAATACCATTTGCAGCAATAGAAATGGACTTGGAGATTATCGTGCCAAGTGAAGAAAGCCAGAAGGAGAAGGGCAAAGGTCACATGATACGTCTCACATCTGAGATCCAAAACACAGAAACGAACTCACAGATGGAGAGAACAACTTGTGCTGGCCAAGGGGGAGAGGGTTGGAGGAGGGAGGATGTGGGAGCTGAGGTTAGCAGATGCAAGCTGTTACATATAGAATGGATAAACAGTGAAGTCTTACTGCTTATCACAGGGAGCTTTATTCAATATCCTGTGATAGACCATAAGAGAAAAGAATATTAAAAAGACACACACACACCCATATTTAGGCTTCCCAGGTCGTGCTGGAGGCAAAGAATCTGCCTGCCAATGCAGGAGACAAATGAGACTTGGGTTCAACTCCTCGTTTGGGAAGATCCCTTGGAAGAGGATATGACAACCCACTCCAGTATTCTTGGCTGGAGAATCCCATGAACAGAATAGCTTGGCTGGCTATGGTCCATGGCATCGCCAAGAGGCAGACTGAAACAATTTAGCATACATGCCATATATATTTGTATATGTGTATATATATATATGTCACTTTATTGTATACCAGAAATGAATACAACACTGTAAGTTAACTATACTTCAACAATTTTTTTAAAAGACTATTTCACTGTGATTTAGGTGACAAGAAAGAAGTGAATTTAGAGTATGGAGAAATAGACTCACAATGGAGTAGATGATTTTCATAGCACCTCTAAGCAGGTCTGTTCAGAGAGAGGAGGATGGCGCCTCCATGCCATCCCCATATGAATATAGCATCTCTCCTGTAGGCACTCTCAATCGCTACCCCCAAGCTAGTACCGCTTCTTCCCTGCTTCAATATGCTGCAACTAAAGAAAAGTCTTCTGGAAAAAAAAAAAAAAACCATGAAGCCAAAGAAACTTTAAGATAATATTCTAAATCTAAATAAATATATGCAAACAAATATTTGAGGATAAAGGGAAAATACCATGACAAAATATAAAACTAAGAGTTGATTTTTTTAAAGTAAGAAATGAAGAATTGACTTCTGTAGGAAAAAAAACAAACAAGAAAAGATAAAGCAATCTTAGAAATGAAGGCTAGACTATAAGATTTACAAGACAAAGTAGATTTAAATGAAACATAATAAGGACCACTGAAGAAACAAAAATAATAAGAAGAATGAAAATGAAATTTTAACAAATGAGGTTTAAAATAGTCATCAAGGGAAGGGGTGCCAAAGTAGAAAGTAGAAAAGAAATAATACACATATTATTTATGTCTCTGGGAGGAAACACAAAATAACTGAATAGGCTGTTATTTAAACATGAACAGAGAAAATATTCTGACATGAAAGATAACTAAGGGCTTCCCTGGTGGCTCAGATGCTAATAAATCTGTCTGCAATTTGGAGACTTGGGTTCAATCTCTGAGTCAGGAAGATCCCCTGGAGAAGAGAATGGCAACCCACTCCAGCATTCTTGCCTGGAGAATCCCATGGAAGAGGAGCCTGGCAGGCTACAGCCCATGGGGTTTCAAAGAGTCAGACATGACTGAGCAATTATCACCAAGACTAAACACTGAGAAAGCTTACCCTGTGATCCAGAAAAATTAACCCTGAGAGCTCTCCTAGTAAAACTATAAGATGCTAAAAGTAAATCTGCAAGCCCTGCAGGTACAAAGATAAAATGATTAATATGGCAAAAGATATATAGAAGGTATATCACAGTAAAACAACAGGACAAATAAATTTATAAAGTTATGTCCAGATGTATTCATAATTAAATAAGTCCAAATCAAAATAACATCTAGATGCTAGCTTTAGGAACTATATTGGGCAAGATTTTAAAAGATATACAGTAGGTGCTCCATATCCTCAAATGTCACATTCACAAATTCAGCCAAACATGGGTGAAAAATATTCAAGAAAAAAAAGTTCCGAAAAGTAAAATTTTATTTTGATGCACTCCAGCAACTACTTACAGAGCATTTACCTTGTGCTAGGTGTTATAAGTAATCTAGAGATGATTTAAAAAGTGTAGGAGAGGATATGGAAAAGTAATATGCAAATACTATCAGTCCAGTTCAGTTCAGTCGCTGAGTCATATCCGACTGTTTGCGACCTCATGGACTACAACATGCCAGGCTTCCCTGTCCAGCACCAACTCAGGGAGCTTACTCAAACTCATGTCCATGGAGTAGGTGATGCCATCCAACCATCTCATCCTCTGTTGTCCCCTTGTCCTCCCACCTTCAGTCTTTCCCAGCATCAGGGTATGTTCCAATGAATCTATTCGTCACAAAAGGTGACCAAAGTATCAGAGTTTCAGCTTCAGCGTCAGTCCTTCCAATGAATATTCAGGACTGATTTCCTTTAAGATTCACTGGTTGGATCTCCTTGCTGTCCAAGGGACACTGAAGAGTCTTCTCCAACACCACAGTTGAAAAGCATCAATTCTTCGACGCTCAGCTTTCTTTATAGTCCAACTCTCACACCGTACATGACCACTGGAAGAACCATAGCTCTGACTAGATGGACCTTGGTTGGTAAAATGTCTCTGCTTTTTAATATGCTGTCAAGGTTGGTCATAACTTTTCTTCCAGGGAACAAGCATCTTGTAATTTCACGGCTGCACTCACCATCGGCAGTGATTTTGGAGCCCCCCAAAATAGTCTCTCACTGTTTCCATTGTTTCCCCCATTTATTTGCCATGAAGTAATGGGACTGAATGCCATGATCTTAGTTTTCTGAATGTTGCGTTTTAAACCAGCTTTTTCACTCTCCTCTTTCACTTTAATCAAAAGGCTCTTTAGTTCTTCTTTGCCTTTTTTCACAATGTCAAGATGGTGGAGGAATAGGATGGGGAGACCACCTGCTCCCCAAAAAATTCATCAAAAGATCATTTGAATGCTGAGCAACTTACACAAAACTACTTCTGAACACTGGCAGAGGGCACAAGGCACCCAGAAAGGCAGCCCATTCTCTTCAAAAGGAGGTAGGACAAAATATAAAAGACAGGACAAGTACTGATTGTAATCGTGAAGTCGCTCAGTCGTGTCCGACTCTTTGCGACCCCATGGACTGCAGCCTATCAGGCTCCTCTGTCCATGGGATTTTCCAGGCAAGAGTGCTGGAGTGGATTGCCATTTCCTTCTCCAGGGGATCTTCTCGACCCAGGAATCGAACCCGGGTCTCCCGCATTGCAGGCAGACGGCTTACCGTCTGAGCCACCAGGGAAGCCCAAGACAAGTGCTACTCGAATGTAAATAAGAGACTTGAACTTCAAAGACTTTGGTATCTGAGAGGACCCTGACACCAACCCCTCCTGACACTGAGCGGTGATTGTATAAATCACAGTGTGGATGAGGTGATGGGAATCAGGCAATCCCTTGTATGGCTGATGGATCTGTCAACAGTGGTGACCACTTTGGAGATCAATTTAACAGTGTCTAGCAGACTTTCTAAAGCATATGCTCTGTCTTTTGACAGTTTCCATGTTAGGAATTTATATTTTCTACTCTCCACAGTGCTCTAAGAATTTTTTTTTTTTTTTTTTTTCTGATAGCAGAAAGTCCATGAGCAAAGGAATTGTCTCTTTATTCTCTGTCAAGCTTCTAGAAGAAGCTGGCACATGCTTGGTGTTCAGTAATTTTATGGAATCAATGAACAAAACAATCAATTTTTGTATAGCATTGTTTGAATAGCAAAAGCTAAAAACAAATGTCTGTTAAATAATGGTACCTCATATAAAATAATGCAGAATGTTTTTTTAATGAGAAGGATCTGTATGTCTGATCTCCTAGATTTATAGGTTAATGCAGAGCAGTCTATTAACTATTTATTGAAAAAGTTTTACTCAATATTGTGTTTCAATAACATTTTAATTTTCTTTTTATTGTCCCTTCAACCTATAATGTGCTTCCCTGGTGGCTCAGTGGTAAGGAATTTGCCTGCCAGTTCAAGAGACTCAGGCTCAATCCCTGGTTCGGGAAGATCCTCTGCAGTAGGAAATGGCAACCCATTCCACTATGCTTGCCTGGGAAATCTCATGGACAGAGGAGCCTGGAGGGGTATAGTCCAGGGGGGTTGCAAAGAGTCAGACACGACTGAGCATGAACACACACACACACACACAACAGCCTATAGCCTGGGTTATTTCATTCTCAATCTTTGAATGAAAACTTAAACAGATCTTCACAACCTTCCTAGTCATTCACAGATGCTAAAAAGACTTCTGATCATTTTCAGACAATGACACTGTTGTTTCTGTATTAAAATCCCCAGACCAAAGTCATACTGAGATAATTCTATACTGTTTTCCCATTGGCAACTCCCTCTCTCTTTCAGACTTGGGGTTCTGCAGGTGGTGGGACGGTGGGGAAGAGCAATGTCTGAAGCAAACTAAAAACTGGCATCTGCCTCTATGAAGATTGTCACAAACCACGGCAGATGCTGACCTTCAACACTCCCTGAAAGGAGTTGGAATAAAGCACTGTGTGCCCTGGGAAAGCTTGGCAGAACAGGCCTTAAGACAGTTAGACATTTTCAGGAGAAGATTTTTATGAGCCCAGATTCTTGCATCTCCTCATCTAGAAACGCACTATTAGGAGTGATATCCATTCCTTGTGACTAACAGCCAGCCTCTGCCAAAATATGTACTTGACTCCACGTACTCCCCTTCATCAGGATCATACATATCTTGTCCTTCCCCTTCAACTTCTTCAGAGAGGTTTCAAAGCTCTCTGAGATGCTGTCTCCGGGGCTGTAGTCCTCAGTATGCCCCAAGTAAAACTTAACTCTCAGCTCACACTGTGTCCTTTTTTTTTTTTTTTTTCCAGTCAATGCTGGAGGGAGGCCAAGAGTGGTCATCCTGCCTCTCCCCAAGGCTGCCTCATTTTCCTTTCCTCTCCCTAAGCTGCTTGTGACTACCTCATGGGGATGACGGAGCCAGGGATGGAGGAGGTGAGAGGGTCAGACTCAAGAGCACATGAGGCTTGTCCTGTGACCATGGCAGAGGCCCCTGCTGATCGCCTTCTCCCGTCTTCTTGGAGGCCCTTTTGTGCTCAGACTGGACATGGCCCAGGTCCAGCTCTGCGCTCTAAGCTCCCTTGGCCACACCACCCTCAGTCCTCAGTCAGTGAGTCCAGCCCCAAGAAAGTGCATCTCCCACTCCCAGCCCCACACCCTGAAATGCCTTTTTCCACTGGCCACCTCCAGCTATGGCATGTCCAGAAGGACCAAGTCCTCACTGCTGTTTGTAGAAGTAAAAAGACTAACAGCTCATCTAACAGAGCTTAACCTTTATATCCAGAGTAAAATGCAGGGATGAAGTTTATTTGGGGGCATTTTAAATGACCCAACTTAAAATGTGATCTAAGAGTTGCATTCTGCTGAAGTACTGGAGTTTCATTTAAATAAATTTCTTTTAAGCTATTTTTTTTCTTTCAGGCTCAGTCAGGTTAAAACAATTATAATTGTTTTGTTAATATACTGTTAAATATAATGCATTTAGCCAAAGTTGGCAGTTGTAACCAATGTATTTGGGGGTGATAATCCATATAATAATAATTTTTAAAAACTGAAGAAATCTTTTATTTTTAACTGTCAATTTACATTAATTCTAAAGTATAAATTTTGCTTTTTAAATTACTCAAAAGTACCAGGCACTATATAAGTTTAAATTTTTATATATGATAGTTTGATAAGGGCTTATAAAAATAAACACATGTACTTTTTATAATGCCAAACACTGAAATCTGGCATCAAGCCTAGTGGATATAGTTACAGAAGGAAGTGTGGGATGGTATATGTTAAAAATCTATTTTCAGCACCACTGCGATAACAAACAAAAAAAATTTGTCTGAAATTCTTCCTTCTTATGAACAATCTCAGTCTGGACATCAATTCTCTAATATATTTTGTGTGTTCACCTGGTTACAAAGGCATAGTACAAAGTAAGGGTTTGTAATCACATTTAAAATCATTTTATTTTTAGAATATTTGTAGCAACTAAGGGATACAGATTCAATTATTTAATAAAAGGACACACACACAGGGAGGATTAACATATTTCTCACTGAGCCAAGAAGATCTCCTCTTTTTCTGGATTCCATTCATATATCCAGAAGTGACCTGTTAATGAAAGAGTCTGTAAACAAGGAAGAGTATAATATTCCTGGGATAACACTTTCTTTTTCTAAGAAAGTAGGGGTAAGCATATTAGCTAAAGTTATATGCAGCACTAAGGTATTAAACAAACACAGAAATTAAATTTACAATGACAAGTACAAAACTCTACAAATCTGACAGAACTGAGTATTATTTATTAAGCTGGATGACATAATATTTTATGAAATAGAAATTTGGGGATATATAGAAAGAGGGTAATATAAAGAGATAAAAAACTTACATTTATTAGTTCAGATTAAATGGGGGAAAACAAGACATACAAAAAATTACACAAATCTAATTGATGCACTTATATGACCTACTCTATTTGTATTTACCTATGCACCTTCTGATGTTCAAGCTGGTTTTAGAACAGGCAGAGGAACCAGAGATCAAATTGCCAACATCCACTGGATCATGGAAAAAGCAAGAGAGTTCCAGAAAAACATCTATTTCTGCTTTATTGACTATGCCAAAGCCTTTGACTGTGTGGATCACAATAAACTGTGAAAAATTCTGAAAGAGATGGGAATACCAGACTACCTAACCTGCCTCTTGAGAAATCTGTATGCAGGTCAGGAAGCAACAGTTAGAACTGGACATGGAACAACAGACTGGTTCCAAATAGGAAAAGAAGTACGTCAAGGCTGTGTATTGTCTCCCTGCTTATTTAACTTATATGCAGAGTACATTATGAGAAACGCTGGACTGGAAGAAACACAAGCTGTATTCATGGGGTCGCAAAGAGTTGGATATAACTGAGTGACTGAACTGAACTGAAAGCAGAAAATAGCAGCAAAACAGAAATGTTCAGTAAGAACAATACAAACCTCCAGTGACTGTTTCTTCGGAAAAAAGTAATAAAAGAGAAAAGATCAAGAGTCAAGCATTTTCTCAAAAGAAGAAAATGTTAACATATCATCGTATCCTATGTATACGTGTATTCAAGAAAGAAATATTAAACTCAAGAAGCAAAATCCAGTAGTGCATTTAAAAAGTTGTAAAAAAGTTAATTATTCCAAGAAAGCAGAAGTAGCTATTACATTTGGCAGTCTATTACTGCAATTCATATGTTAACATATTAAGTAGAAAAAAATTCTGAAAATGATTATAAAACCCCCATGAACCAATGAAATTGCTCAGTCATGTCCAACTCTGTGATTCCCATGGACTGTAGTCTACCAGGCTCCTCCTTCCATGGAATTTCCCAGGCAAGAGTAGTGAAATGGGTTGCCATTTCCTTCATTCAGGCGATCTTCCTGACCCAGGGACCAAACCCAGGTCTCACATTGCAGGAAGATGCTTTACTGTCTAAGTAACCAGGGAAGCCCAAATGAGCAGTAGGGAAATTGCTTAGAAATATTCAACACTCATTTAAGAGAAGTTACAAATGAGGAAACTAAGAAACTTTCTCAAAATGATAAGTTTATTCATTAAAAATCTACAGCCAACACTTTATTTAATGAGAAAAAAGTTGAAGCATTTATTTTAATGTCAGGAAGAAATCAAAGGTGACCACTCTGGCTGAATATCAACATAAAAACACAGATGGAACTATCCCACAATAAAAAAAAAAAGTGATAAAAATATCTGCGATTGGAAGGAAAAAAGTGAAACTACCATTGTTAAGACTAAAATGTTTTATTTAGGAGAGTATTAGAAACAAACCAAATTTATCTTAAATTTCAACAATTTTGCTGGTTACAAGATCAGTGTAAAATAGGTGGTGGTTTAGTTGCCAAGTCGTGTCCGATTCTTGCAACCCCGTGGACTGTAGCCTGCAAAGCTCCTCTGTCCATGGGGTTTTCCAGGCAAGAATACTGGAGTGGATTGCCATTTCCTTCTCCAGGGGGTCTTCCTGACCCAGGAATTAAACCCAGGTCTCCTGCATTGCAGGCAGATTCTTTACCAACTGAGCAATAGCTTTATACAAAATGGTTGTAACAATTGGAAAATTTATTCAATAAAATAAAAATTTCATTCTGGCAGCAACATAAAATCAAAGTTACCTAAGTGTGAATCTATAATGATGCATAAATCTCCATGGAAGAAATCATAAAGTCCAGGTCATCACTGATCTTTTAATTTAATAGTTTGTCTAAATACTCATCTATTTACATGCCATTGAAACAAAGGTGTGTTTATTTGTAAAAGGAGACTTTGTTGCAGGAAGAACTCATGGGCATATACCCGGAGAAAACCATAATTTGAAAAGACACATGCACCCCCAATGTTCATTTTGTTGTTGTTCAGTTGCTAAGTTATGTCCAATTCTTTTTGACCCCATGAATTGTAGCACACCAGGCTACTCTGTACTTCACTGTCTTTAACCCCGTGGACTGTAGCCTGCAAAGCTCCTCTGTCCATGGGGTTTTCCAGGCAAGAATACTGGAGTGGATTGCCATTTCCTTCTCCAGGGGGTCTTCCTGACCCAGGAATTAAACCCAGGTCTCCTGCATTGCAGGCAGATTCTTTACCAACTGAGCAATAGCTTTATACAAAATGGTTGTAACAATTGGAAAATTTATTCAATAAAATAAAAATTTCATTCTGGCAGCAACATAAAATCAAAGTTACCTAAGTGTGAATCTATAATGATGCATAAATCTCCATGGAAGAAATCATAAAGTCCAGGTCATCACTGATCTTTTAATTTAATAGTTTGTCTAAATACTCATCTATTTACATGCCATTGAAACAAAGGTGTGTTTATTTGTAAAAGGAGACTTTGTTGCAGGAAGAACTCATGGGCATATACCCGGAGAAAACCATAATTTGAAAAGACACATGCACCCCCAATGTTCATTTTGTTGTTGTTCAGTTGCTAAGTTATGTCCAATTCTTTTTGACCCCATGAATTGTAGCACACCAGGCTACTCTGTACTTCACTGTCTTTCAGAGTTTGCTCAGATTCATCTCCACTGAGCCGGTGATGCTAACTAAACGTTTCATTCTCTGGCATCCCTTTCTCCTTTTGCCTTCAATCTTCCCCAGCATCTGAGTCTTTTCCAATGAGTCAGCTCTTAGCATTGGTTGGCCAAAGTAATGGAGCTTCAGGTACAGCATCAGTCCTTCCAATGAATATTCAGGGTCAACTCCATTTAGGATTGACTGGTTTGATCACGTTGCTGTCCAAGAGAGTCTCAAGAGTCTTCTTCAGCACCACAATTCAAAAGCATCATTTCTTCAGTGCTCAGCCTTCTTTATGGTCCATCTTTCACTTCTGGGAAAACCATAGCTTTGACTATATAGAACTTTGTTGGCAAAGTGATGTCTCTGCTTTTCAATACATTGTTTGTCATAGCTTTCCTTTCAAGCAGCAAATGTCATCTAATTTCATGGCTATAGTCACCATCCACAGTGATTTTGGAGCCCCCCCCAAAAGAAAATCTGTCACTGCTTCCATTTTTTCCCCTTCTGTTTGCCATGAGGGATCACATCATGGTCTCAGTTTTTGAATGTTGAGTTTCAAGCCAGCTTTTTCACTCTCCTTTTTCACCCTCATCAAGAGGTTCTTCAGTTCTTCTTCACTTTCTGCCATTAGAGTGGTGTCATCTACATATCTGAGGTTGTTGACATTTCTTCCAGCAATTTTGATTCCAGCTTGTGAATCATCCAGCCTGACATTTAGCATGATGTACCCTGCAAAACTGCACTCATCTCACACGCTAGTAAAGAAATGCTCAAAATTCTCCAAGCCAGGCTTCAACAACACATGAACCATGAACTTCCAGAAGTTCAAGCTGGATTTAGAAACGGCAGAGGAACCAGAGATCAAATTGCCAACATCTGCTGGATCATCAAAAAAGCAAGAGAGTTCCAGAAAAACATCTATTTCTGCTTTACTGACTATGCTAAAGCCTTTGACTATGTGGATAACAATAAACTGTGGAAAAGATTGAAAGAAATGGGAATACCAGACCACCTGACCCGCTTCTTGAGAAACCTGTATGCAGGTCAGGAAGCAGTAATTAGAACTGGACATGGAACAACAGACTGGTTCCAAATAGGGAAATGAGTACGTCAAGGCTGTATATTGTCACCCTGCTTATTTAACTTATATGCAGAGTACATCATGAGAAACACTGGGATAGAGGAAACACAAGCTGGAATCAGGATTGCCGGGAGAAATATCAATAACCTCAGATATGCAGATGACACCACCCTTATGGCAGAAAGCGAAGAAGAACTAAAGCCTCTCTTGTTGACAGTGAAAGAGGAGACTGAAAAAGTTGGCTTAAAGCTCAACATTCAGAAAACTAAAATCATGGCATCTGGTCCCATCACTTCACAGCAAATAGATGGGGAAACAGTGGAAATAGTGACAAACTTTATTTTGGGGAGCTCCAAAATCACCACAGATGGTGACTGTAGCCATGAAATTAAAAGATGCTTGCTCCTTAGAAGAAAAGTTATGACCAACCTAGATAGCATATTAAAAAGCAGAGATGTTACTTTGCCAACAAAGATTTGTTTAGTCAAAACTATGGTTTTTCCAGTAGTCGTGTATGGAGATGAGAGTTGAACTATAAAGAAAGCTGAGTGCCGATGAATTTATGCTTTTGAACTGTGGTGTTAGAGAAGACTCTGGAAAATTCCTTGGATTTCAAGGAGATCCAACCAGTTCATCCTTAAGGAAATCAGTCCGAGGTCACAAAGAATTAAGACTGAAGCGACTTAGCATGGCAAGGTAATCTCTCAAAAATTGACATCTCTTAAAAAATAATCTATTCAAAAAATGTTAATAATACTGAATGTTCAAGAAAGAGGTTGGGTAATTGAATTTTATATTTACATAACTTACTTTATAAGATTCCTGCCTTAATGTGCTTTGACCATAAATAATATATTGATAATAATTTGATCATTTGGACAAGAATTTAATAGTCTCAAATACTCTTGATCAAAAATTACAACTGACACAATGGCATTACTAATTGTTTTTATATTCGGTTCCCTAATTTTGTGAATATTATTTTTGAAGCCATGAAAAATAAAATGTCTTCTTAAAAAATTATTTTTCCCCACAGAAATAACCTGAAATAATAGTGAGAACAAAGGTAGTAAAGTTCATACTTTACGAGCAATTCTAGTCGATTCGTCTTTACTTGATTGCTTTCATGCTCTTCTGACCTGATTTATAATTCAGAGACAATTTTGGATTTCTCAGGAAAGGAAATAAATTTAAACCATTCCCTTGAGATGCTAAGTGCTAGTGTTAGCTGCTCAGTCACGTGCAACTCTTTGAGACCCCACAGATCATGCAGCCCGCCAGGCTCCTCTATCCGTGAAATTCTCCAGGTAGGAACACTGGAGTAGCCATCCCCTTCTCCAGGGGATCTTCCAGACCCAGATATCAAACCCGTGTCTTCCACATTGCAGGTAGATTCTTTACAATCTGAGCTACCAGCGAATCCCTCTTTTGAGATAAGATGATACCTATGACATAGTCTATTTTAGTTATTACATGCCACCTGTTCTTGACAGTGAAAAGAAAATATTCTAAAGTATTTTTATGAATCATTAATCTTAAAATTCAGAATATTCACATCCTAGGACTCTCAAAGTAGTAACCCCCACCTTGTATAGTGCAATCCAATGGAGCTGACCATAGTGTGCAAACATCAAAATGATGTGGGACTTATTCAAGGGGCAGCTTACAGGTTTCTAGAGTATAAATTAAAAACAATTACAATCAGATGGAAGATACATTGAATGGTGATGAAATATTATACCCATAGGTGATTCTGATGAAACTGAAACTTGCAAAGTGTTTTCAATCATCAGTCTTGAAGAATCTTATGAAGAATCTTTCATGAATCTTCACTTGAAGAAAGTGAAGAAAACATTCATTCACATTGCCAGGTAACAACCTAGAGGGGTGGGTTGGGGCAAAGGTGGGAAGGAGGTTCTAGAGGGAGGGGACATTTACATACTTATGACTGATTCACTTGGTTATATGGCAGAAACCCACACAACATTGTAAAACAATTACCCTCCAATTAAAGACAAATTAAACTATAGAATAAGAACAAAACCACACCACAAGTGTTCATCTAAAAATGCATACCTTTAACTTAGAATTTTCTGCAAATAAAAGTCATTCATCTCCTAAAAAAGGGTGATTTCCCTCAATGAACGAATATCATATTTTATGGACCATTCATCACTTTGTCATATCTGTGCTGAATTATGTTCAAATCACCCTGGAATTTTTAAAAGCTAAAACACCAAATCCATAACTTTATTTCCAAAGGCATTTAAAATTCTAATTATAGAACACAATATTCTGTTGATTTGGGGGTCAAATTAATTAGTACAAAAAAACAAGGAGAGATATTATTGTTTTAATGACAGCGCTATTACATACAACAGTGTAGAAACAAGCACATACCTGATTTTGATGAATGAGTTGAGAAATAAAGAGAAATATAAGCTCTGTGGAGAGAGGGTTATTCACATTTTCTAAAACATAGAGTATGTTTTGATAATATTACAGAAAATGATACTTTTTAAATGTATTTCTTTTTTATTGAAATATAGTTGATTTACAGTGTTGCGTTAGTTTTGAGAAAAGAATACATTTAATAAATTATCATCTCTAGAATAATATACATAGTAAAAAGTTTTCAAACAAAATACCTATAAAACATGCTAAAATGATAACTAAAATTTTACTAGCTATCTTGAACAAAGTGACATGATCCCCTTTTCTTAATATCATGTATTAAGATATTGGTGCATTTCCTGAGACCACTCTTCAAATTCACCTCTGCACTGCCTGATTGCTTTGGATGGGCAGTTTCTACGTGACTCACAGACATCTACAAAAATCAAGAGTTCCTTTGTTACAACTCAGAACCAAGAATCAATTTTTTGACACACAGAAAGGAGTGCCTCCTCTAGCCTTCCAAAACTGACACTGCTTCAGTGATTACAAGTTAATTGATCTTTTCTTCTCTGTGAAAAACCGGTCTAAATCCATGGTTTTCTCTAAGGATGCTATAATGAGAAATGTTCTTGTCTCTTTGGAAGTATGTATTTTAAGCCAATCTGAAAAAGATTTTAAGAGTAAAAGCCTCCATCATTTCAAGTATACAGTTAATTTTCTCAATAATTTTATTCAAATCCAACCTTAGAAATATTTTCCTCACAAGGTATTTTTTAAATGAAGCTTTAAAAAAAGGAACAACCCACAAGAGTATAAAACTCAAAATTTTAGTGTTTTTTCTCGTGCTTCTTTGGTGAAAAGAAATGAAATGGGAGTGGTGGAGAGTTTTTTCTACTGAGAGCTTGGGTGTGAGATTTATATATTTGTTTCCTTCCTTTGCACAGTAGCAATAGAAGGAAAGCTATCAAGAAAACTCCTTGTACAGAGTTTCATGTGAGAGAATTTAATCTGAGTACCAAACAGAATCAGGCTTGCAAGTGTCTGACATTTCTGCCCCAGGGCTGTTTTTAAACAATTTTCCCCTTTCCTGTCAGTGAAATTTGGCACGCAGCTCCACACACTCCCTTATGATGAATGAAAGAGGGATAAATAAAGGTCGTTTTCTTACCTAATTAGATGTCAAAAGTGAAATCAACAAAATAAAGAAAACTGACTCCAATGTGGAAAAAAATGATATTTCACATGTAAATTTTATATTATTTGGACTCAGTTCTTCATAAAAATAACTCTATTCACATACATTATGGATTAGGATTGTTTGGTTTTATGTGAATTACCCAAGTCTTGATATTTTCGTTTAGAAATATGTGTGAACGTTAGCAGTGCTGGAATTTCACCTTTAATAATATTTGCAGGAAAAAATTTTAATTCTATGATCTCTGTTAAAAGGAAATAACACAATGGAAGAAGCTCTAGTCCCATATGTGAAATGTGTAAATGACTTCAGAAATGACTCCAACTGAAATATTTCAAATGTTTTAAATAAGGCCCTTAAACAGAACATGTTCTGTACCCCCCAAAACAAAAACTACTCTGATATTTGTTTAGAGAAATTTTTACCTGTTTATTTCAATGACAGGATGACATTTTCAAGGAAATATCCTTTGGGGACTTTCCCGGTTGTCCAGTGGTTAAGACTGTGTTTCCAGTGAAAGGGGCATCGATTTGATCCCCAACTGGGGAGCCAGGATCCCACACACCAAGTGGTGTGGCCAAAACATAGAAATCAAAATTTAAGAAGTATCCTTTCAGCTAATGATGTAACCAAGTTAAATTATTTACTATCAACTTTCATTTTTTTTATTAAAACCTATTCACACATATTTGCACACAAATACCATTCATATAGGTTCATGTAAGTTTTTACCATCAAAATAATCTAAAACTGTGATTTTATTAACAGGAAAACTGAAGACATTAAATGACTTGAACTTGTATCCTGATAGCTACTAACAGAAACAAAAATGTGATAAATTTCTTGTGTAAAGTTTGCTTTACTGTTCAAATATGAAATGCATGCTACCAATGAAATGCTTGCTATTTTGGTATTGGCTGATAAGTGTTAATAAGAATAGTTTGCTTCATGCTATTTCCCTTTTGTATTTGCTTTACTTCAAACTATTTCACAAACATCTTGAAAATGAAACCATAAATTGTCTAATGTCATAGATGGAGAAAATAAGGCAGGGAGAAATTTAAGGAAAGTTTCAACAATAACTAAAGATTCAAGCAAGAATTACAGCTTAGATCTCTTAAAAAGAAATTCAGTTCTCAGCAAACTATCAGATAGTATCACTGTTTGTAAAATAAGCTTCTGTTTAACATCTCTCTTGTTGAAGAACCTAATTTGCCAGGTTCATTTCAATAGGCTGTATCATTGTTTTATCAAGGTTCCATTTAATAATAGAAGAAAAGACCATTAAAATAAACGTAGTATCTCTCACTTTATTTGATAATTCCTTTTTATGCATACCAAACTATGTAACCTTTCTTTAAAGTAACATTTTAAGTGGACCAAATGTACTGACCCCTTTCTTGAATACTGGCATAACGTTAATGGAATTAATGGTGTTTCACACTATTATCAGAGTATTCACAGAGTAGCGCATTAAGACAGGAGGTTAGAGATCTAAAAATAATGAGCAATCAGTACAAAACCATATTTAGATTCCCAGGTGTAACACTGCAATATCGTCTGAATCCAATTCCTGAAGGAATAGGACACATTTACAGCAATTAAACAACACTCCCTTTTATCTCATGAAATGCTGAAAATCTGTTTTTGCAATCAGCAGCAATTATTGGTCCATTATCCCATTTTCCCTCTGAGGATTGTACATGATCTTGGACCTTCTTAAACATATGAACTTCCAAAACTTCAGCCTTAAGTGATTAGCCAGCATCATGTAAAGAGAGCTTAGTAATGGCCCATCATGAAATAAAGGCAGCGCAACCTCAGGACAGGTTGCCTGAATATTCAAGTAAATATATAAAATTAATAAACCATTCTGAAAATGCATATCATAAAATATAACCAAATATATACTGCTTAGGTCAGCATAAATGATATTCTCTAGAGCTGGAACACAAATCATAAATTATAAAAACCAAGGAGCTGCCTAATTATATTTGCTTTCAGGGACATCACCGGGGATCAAAATAGCAACAGACAAAATAAATTTATCAAAATAATACTCAGGGAGATAAGACATAGTAGGAAATGATTAATGACAGCAGTTTACATTTTCACTTGGAGGATTTCAAACTACTTGTAAACAGTAAAATTACACCCTTAAAAAAAAAAAAAAGCTATCAAGCAAGTGTCTTCCATACACAAAACACTAGCCTCAGAGTTATAAGCAGAATTCTACCTGCCAAGAAATTTAGTGAGGTGGCCTGACTGGTAATGACTTCAAGGTGAAATGTGATTAACATCCTGTAAGTGGGGCAAACCATACTGGACAGTTATAGCCACTTAAATCACTCTTGGCTGGAGTAGCCGGGGAACATTTAATTTAAAAAAAGGTAACATTTCATCTGACTTTTGTTCTTTCTGGGAGAATCTTAAAGATACCTGGACAAGTTAGATTTATGCCAGTGCATTTCTGATCCAAGACAAGGTGGAAAAGAATCCTCAAGACCAGTACACATCTCTGTCTCTCTGTTCCTGGCTATTTTGAAAAAGTATGAAGACATTTATCCTAGAAAGGATGTGTAGCTACTGTATGGTGGGGAATAACAGCATCCTTTGGTGGACAATGGCTAAAAGATTGCTTTGTTCTCCCCTATGCTGTACTATTTGATCCTCCTTGAGAAAAAGGTGAGAATGACTTTTTTTTCTGTTGAAGTATAGTTGATTTACAAAGTTGTGCTAATTTCTGCTGTACAGTAAAGTGATTCAGTTATGCATATAAATGCCTAGCCATTTCCACATTTCCTGGAATGTGATCCCACTTGTTAAAAATTCCCAGGATGGAAAAACAATCCGAGGTATCATAGCTATGCATTTTGTTTTTACCCAAGAGCTTCCTTTCCAGATATTGATCCAGCTGACTCTCATCTCTCTCTCGAGCTAGTGGTGTTCAAAATCATTACTGGGTGTGGTAAACGACAGTTCCCAGCATATGAGAAATACAAGCTTTGTTAGGAAAGCTAAAATTTATCTTATCTTCATGGCAATATCAAACTTACCCATTTGCTTTACAGAGTAATATTCTGGTTAACTAACATTTAATTAAAGAACCCTTTGGAACACTTCTTTCTTACTAAGTTAAAAAAAAAAAAAAGATAGAACCAGTCTTGCATATTCTGTTTATGTCAAAGCAAAGCATAGATCTCACCAGAAAGTCTCTAAAGTGATAACTTAAAGCTCTTCCTTATGATGCTTTCTACAGTAAGCAAGTGTTTATTCTTGAAATCAGATCAAGTAGAAACATATGTCTTATCCCGCTTTCTTCTCTTTCTGTCACTGCAGAGTTAAAGCTATTTTTTTACAACTTTAATTACTAATGTTTATCACAGCTAGGGCAAAATATTTAAATCACATGTTTATATTATTGTGCCAATTAATTTCTAGTTTTTATCCACAGCGTTGTTTTTTTCTGTGCCTATTTTGACACTTAAGAAGGAGATAAATGAGAGGATAGGGGGGAAATGGTGATAAATTCAATGATACTCAAGATTCTGTTACCTAACTAGATTAAGATGCTCCCTGTAGCTACCAAGAGTTTGGGATTAACAGATGCAAACTAGTATAAATAGGACGGATAATCAACAAGGTCCTACTGTAGAGCACAGGGAACTCTATTCGATGTCCTGTGATGAACTCTAACAGGAAAGAAAATGAAAAAGAACAGATTCATGTGTATCTGAGTCACTTGCTGTACAGCAGAAATTAAACACAACATTGTATATCATCTATACTTCAATAATTTTTATAAAAAGATGCTCATTGTAACTGATACCAAAATCTTTCCTGAAATTATTCTTCATCTTTAGCATGGTGTTTTTCCTTATTCCATAGAGAAAACACTATAATTCATGCAAGATTCACCTCACATCCAAACTCTGTTCAAAACATTCAGTATAGAAGTTAACCACTGTGATACTGGAGCATCTGATTTTGCCCTGATCATAGGTTACATTTTGCCACTATCACTGCCTGTTTTTTGATTTCTACGTATAAGTGTATTGATTCAATTACTCAATGTTGTTATTTAATAAATGCTGTCCATTATCCTAAATTCTGTAAAGAAAGAAAGATGAGTCAGACTTGGATATGTAACTTCAAATTTTTCTATCAGTGAAACTTTGGACATGTGCCTAGATAAATTTGATGTGGAGCTGAAAATGTGAAATAACATGAGAAACCCAGATTAAGAGTCACAGGAGCTCATAAATAGGAAAAGGGGGTAAGTGAAGATGATGATGAAGAGTGTGGTGTACCACATGGCTACACTGTTTGGGCTTCACTCTGTAAAATAAAAGGAATAAGTGAAGTTTTCAATAGCAGAGTTAAATGGCCAGGTACAGCCTTAAGGAAAATTAAGCTGACAGCAATGATTATGTTGGATCTGGCTGAGCATGGCTAGAACGTGAGAAAGCACTACATCATGTGAAATTTAATGAGAACCTAAATTGGGTAAGTGTTGGTGAAAGAAAAGAGAAAGAAATAGACACAAGATCAATGCTAAAGGTAGATTTAGCTGCACCCAGATGCTGGTGATGAGACATTGGAGGTAGGGGGTGGGAATCAGTGTTCAGGGAACTAAACTACTGAAAGGTTTATGAGAAAAAGAATCAGACACAAAAGAAAGGAAACGTAGTCTAGTCAAGGCGAAAATTTAAGATTGGACACCCAAGAATGCAGGCCAGTGAGATTGCACCCAATTTCAGGACACACGTACACAGTTTCATTAAAAACACACTCAGGAATTCAAAATTCACATAACGATACAGGAAATTATGAAACTTCTAGGGGAATATACAAAAAGAAAGACAAACTTGACCTTTCTCTTTGAGGGTAACTCTTACAAGGAATTTTATAGTAGATTACTCTGGGCTGAACTCCGACATGGCTGGAGTCAATACGTATAGTATTGACAGTTGAGAGATTTTTGTATAGGCAGACTTGCAAAACATGTTGATGATATATAATCGTTCCAAGATCTGTGCCGAGGATATTATGTATGCTTTTATAAGGCAACTTAAAATAGGAGTGGATTGTGTGCTCCTGAAGTTTCTGCTCCCGTCTTGGCTTGTTTCTTTCTTTCTGTTTATTTATTTATATTTTGGCAGTGCTGGGTCTTCATTGCTGCACAACATTTTCTCTAGTTGCGGCAAGCAGGCACTAACCTCTGTTTGTGGTACACGGGCTTCTCACAGCTGTGGCTTTTCTTGCTGCAGAGCACAGGTTCTAGGGCACGCAGGCTTCAGTAGTTGCGACGAGAGGGCTCAGTAGTTGCAGATCCTGGGCTCTAGAGCACAGACGCAGTAGTCATGCACATGACTTGCCTTGGTGCGTGTGGGGTCTTCCCAGACCAGGGACCGAACCCGTGTCTCCTGCATAAGCAGGCGGGTCAGATCACATACAATAATGTAAGTCTGAGTCAAAATCTCTGCAGCAATCAGCTCAGGAAGCCGCACACCAACCTCTTCCAGCTTTAGACCCAGAAAGATCAGGACTTGGTCAGTGACTGCCAGCTCTCCTCATTTTTGCTTCTGCTGAAAAGTCAGGACTGACTAGAGAAAGCCGAATAAGTTCCTCTGACTGACTTATGAGATGCTCCGCTTCTAGTTACCTGCCTCTAGCTTCCCTGTGCCAACAGCCTCTGTGCCAGCAGTGAGAACACGTCTGAAGTTCTCTCATCTTACGCTATAAACCTTTCCCACTCCACTGCCTGACTTGGCGAATCTGCCAAATGCAAGTGATGGTGGTTGACTCCTTTCACTTCAACAAGCTCTGAATGAATAGCTTTTGTTCTTCTCATTTGTGTGGGGCTTCATTTACTTTCCGTTTTCCTATAGAAGCCATCTGCACAGCTCATTCTCAGACTGCAGCCTCTGACCAGTGGCAAGACCCATGGAATCCCCTTGTGCCTTGCTGCCCATCGATTGTCAAGTCTGCATCAACATGGGACAATGGAAACAGTGATAGACTTTATTTTCTGGAGCTCCAAAATCACTGCAGATGGTGACTGCAGCCATGAAATTAAAAGACGCTTGCTCCTTGGAAGAAAAGCTATGACAAACCTAGCTGCTGCTGCTAATTTGCTTCAGTCATGTCCGACTCTGTGCGACCCCATAGATGGCAGCCCACCAGGCTCCCCCGTCCCTGGCATTCTCCAGGCAAAAACACTGGAGTGGGTTGCCATTTCCTCTTCCAATGGCAAGCCTAGACAGTATGTTAAAAAGCAGAGACATTACTCTACCAACAAAGGTCCATCTAGTCAAAGCTATGGTTTTTCCAGTAGTCATATATTGATGTGAGACTTGTACCATAAAGAAAGGTGAGCACTGAAGAAGTGATGCTTTTGAACTGTGGTGTTGGAGACTCTTGAGAGTCCCTTGGACTGCAAGGAGATCCAACCAGTCCCTCCTAAAGGAAATCAGTCCTGAATATTCATTGGAAGGACTGATACTGAAGCTGAAACTCCAATACTTTGGCCACCTGATGTGAAGAACTGAAGAACTGACTCATTGGAAAAAACCCTGATGCTGGGAAAGAGTGAAGGCAAGAGAAGGGGACAACAGAGGATGAGATGGTTGGATAGCATCGCCAACTCGATGGACATGAATTTGAGCAAGCTCCAGGAGTTGGTGATGGACAGGGAAGCCTGGCTTGCTGCAGTCCATGGGGTCGCAAAGAGTCGGATACAAATGAAATGAACTGAACTAGGATGTCAGCAACAGGTCTCAAATCTGCTCTTTGGTTTGGGGTCCTCAACTATTCTCAGGATGCTTTTTAATACCGTAACAGAAGGGATACTTCAATAAAGATTCTCCTGCCAGCTTAAAAAAAAAAAAAAAAAAAACCTGAAGATTTTTATTTGTTCAGTCAGGACCATAAACAAAATTGTTATCCCTCAGTTCCCAGTGGTACCCAACCCAAATATCACTCTGTCTTCAATTCCTGTGGAGCCACTTTACTTCATTATAGTAGAGTGTGCCTTTTTCAACGTCATTTCAGTTCAGTTCAGTCACTCAGTCGTGTCCGACTCTTTGTGAGCCCATGAATCGCAGCACGCCAGGCCACCCTGTCCATCACCATCTCCCGGAGTTCACTCAGACTCGCGTCCATTGAGTCAGTGATGCCATCCAGCCATCTCATCCACTGTC
>SJYX01000051.1:225980-249490 GCA_006410675.1 Oreotragus oreotragus
TGATCTCCTTCAGAATGGACTGGTTGGATCTCCTTGCAGTCCAAGGGACTCTCAAGAGTCTTCTCCAACACCACAGTTCAAATGCATCAATTCTTTGGTGCTCAGCTTTCTTCACAATCCAACTCTCACATCCATACATGACTGCTGGAAAAACCATAGCCTTGACTAGACGGACCTTAGTCAGCAAAGTAATGTCTCTGCTTTTGAATATGCTATCTAGGTTGGTCATAACTTTTCCTCCAAGGAGTAAGCGTCTTTTAATTTCATGGCTGCAGTCACCATCTGCAGTGAGTTTGGAGCTCAAAAAAATAAAGTCTGACACTGTTTCCACTGTTTCCCCATCAGTGTGCTTGTGGATCAGACAGTCAAGAGCTTTATGCCTTTACTTGGGAGGACAACAATATTCCTGGTCATTTATGTTCCAGAGATTCACTGAAAGTCCTTCTTATTTCTCTGAGGTCCTTGATCAAGACTTAAAAGACCTAAATTCTTTGTAAATCAATTCTAATTCAATAAGTAGATGATTCCTTACTGTGTTGAAAGAACGAGTAAAACTGCTAAAAGGATCACATTTTCTTGTTCTCAGTGTTAGAAGAAAATAAGACATAAAGTTGCAAAAGATAAATTACAATTTTACCCAAACACAGTCCATTATTTAGGCTGTGACCTATCTGTGAAATTTAAAAAAAAAAAAAATTTCTCTCTTGACAGACTAAAGACTATTCACACTTATCCTAGAGCTCTTAAAAAACAATGGAGAAGAGTTCTAGATTTAACTGGGGGTTGAAAGTATTGGGAGCACCCTCCTTTATGAATTGAGTAAGTCCTCAGTAAGAGACCCATTGCTTTGGAAAGCCAAACATGAACAGGACTTCTAGAACCTGAAGTAGTGTCCTTAAAAGCCTCCTTAACTACAAAATACATTTTGTTTGGTCTGTGCACGGGTGATTTTTTCCCTTTTGGTGGTTTATGGGAGCAATAAAAAATCCATAACTTACTACCTGATTTCACATTTTACCCAGTTGCAAAAGCTAATCTGCTCCGTTTTAGGGGAATAGCTACCACTAAAAACTTGCCGATACTTTTGCTGAACCAGCTCTAGGCTCCCGACTTCATCTCCTGATTCTCAGTCAGTAGCAACACAACACTTTTTACAGCCAGCAGATTGCCGCTGTGAGATTCAGTCACATCCTGCCTCGCATGTTACTATTCACCACTATAACAACCTGATTCCCACAACTCTCAAATCCATGAAGAAGAGGAAGCTTAGGATTATCTTAAGCTAGGGAACTTTCGGCACCTCACTTAGATGTCTCAGAGGCTCCCGTAGAGAATACTGACCTAATATTGCTTGTTGATGGGCTTCCCCAGTGGCTCAGTGGGTGAAGAATCCACCTGCAATGCGGGAGACCTGGGTTGGGAAGATCCCTGGAGAAGGGAAAGGCAACCCACCCCAGTATTCTAGCCTGGGGAATACCATGGACTGTACAGTTCTTGGGGGTCACAAAGAGTCAGACACAACTGAACGACTTTCACGTTATTTGTTGATGGCTCCACCTCAAAGCTGAGTCTGAAGGTTATCAAGCAAGATACACTACCACTAATTTAAACTCTCCTTAAATACAGTTCTCGATCTGGGATTAAATCTGCCCAGAGGGAAGAATTTACTGCACTTGCTAGATGTTTTCAACTAGCCAAAGTTCAGGGTGCACATACGTACTGCGAGCGGGTATGCTTTTGGAGTAGTACATGATTTTGGAATGCTTTGTAAACAAAGTTTTCTCATTTACTGTAACACCTAATGAAAATAAAAAATGCAATCAAGTTAAGAAACATTTAGATGTACTCCTACTTGTAGAGAGACAGCTCTTATAAAGCGGTCTGTCTCTGTACTGCTCAGTCCCTCAGCTGTGTCTGACTCTTTGAGATCCCATGGATTGTAGCCCGCCAATCACCTTGGTCCATGGCCCTTTCCAGGCAAGAATACTGGAGCAGGTTGCCATTTCCTACTCCCAGGGATTTTTCCCTACCCAGGCATCGAGCCTGTCTCTTGTGCCTCCTGCATTGGCAGATGGATTCTTTACCACTGCACCACCTGGGAAGCTTTAAACCCATGAAAAAAGAGAATAGGTAAACTGAAAGAAATTCTCCAGCCAAACAGATAGGTTTATTCAGTGGCAATCCTATCTAAACCCTCAAAAGATGAATCTCTGGAGTGAATCAAAGAGGCCATTACAAAATACAATGTTTGGTCTCTGATTTTGAAAAGGCAGAATGAAATGATCTGGTTGTATCCTTCAGATAATCTTACTCCCATGATAGACCCTTGGTGGTACCAGATGATTTTAAATGGAGATTAGCTAAATTTCTCCATGAAACTATTCAACATGATACAGACCAATTGATTACTGTCTTAAATCAACCTTAGTGGAGGAAGTTTAAAAAGATAGTTGATGTATTTTCATAGTATGCATTCACTGTCAAAAACACAACCATGAAAGTGACACTCAGCCACAAACCAAAGGTTATAAGGTCCCTTTGAACACCTTGAGATGCATTTTTACTCAGGGTCTATTCTTCATGGGATTTGAATATGTTTAGTAATTATATATCTATTTCAGCATAGACTGAAAATGCTAAGATCCTGATGCTTGGAAAGACTGAGGGCAGGAAAAGAAGGTGGCAAAAGATGATGAGAGAGTTGGATGGCATCACCGACTCAAAGCACATGGGTTTAAATAAACTCCAGGAGATAGTGAAGGACAGGGAAGCCTGGCGTGCTGCAATCTACAGAGTTGCAAAGAGTTGAATATGACTTAGCAACTGAACAATAACAGAAATTACAGTTGCTAAAAAGCTGCTTGATTTTGTTTCCAAGCCATATCAACTTTTTATAAAGTGACCGAGAGATATACTTCACAGGACTCATTACATGAAAAAAAAAAAACTTTTAAAGCATAAACAATTACTCAAATACTACTCTATCATTATTAACTACAATCTCCTGGAAAGGTGGAAAGAGTCAGTATCATCCTTACATTGTAACTAACAAAGATTTCAGAAAACCTGGTGCCCCCTTTTTCAAAGGACCTCCCATCAGCCTTCATGGGCATATGATTCACTCCCTTTGAGCCAGTCACATCTATTATTTCCTGTGAATTGGTAGCTGGAAGACTGGTACATTCAGGAATTTTTCCTTCTTACTGGACTCTTCTCTGCTGCATGAAGACATGGCAAAATATTTCAAAGGGCTCATGTACTATTACCAGTCTTATCACCAATGGGTTAAGCTTATCTTTCCAGAACATTTCTCTTCATAGTGTTCAACCAGATTTCATGTACTAGAAGGCTACTGTTTATTCCCTAATCATATCTGACTCTTTGCACCCCATAGACTGTAACCCACCAGGCTCCTCTGTCTGCGGGATTTCCTAAGTAAGAACACTGGAGTGGGTTGCCATTTCCTTCTCCAAGAGTACTAGGAGACATCAGAGAAAAAGTGATTTTGAACTGACCTTTAAACACCATCAGATGGATTCTATCCAGATTCCACTCTCCAGGGGATTTGAATATGTTTCAGTTATTTTATCTTATCAGTTCAGTTCAGTTGCTGTCGTGTCCAACTGTTTGCAACCCCATGAACCACAGCACACCAGGCCTCCCTATCCGTCACCAACTCCCAACTCCCAGAGTCCACCCAAACCCATGTCCATTGAGTCAGTGATGCCACCTAACCATCTCATCCTCTGTCATCCCTTTCTCCTCCTGCCCTCAATCTTTCTCAGTATGAGGGTCTTTTCAAATGAGTCAGCTCTTTGCATCAGGTGGCCAAAGTTTTGGAGTTTTAGCTTCAACATCAGTCCTACCGGTGAATACCCAGGACTGATCTCCTTTAGGATGGACTCTTTGGATCTCCTTGTAGTCCAAGGGACGCTCAAGAGTCTTCTCCAACACCACAGCTCAAAATCATCAATTCTTTGGTGCTCAGCTTTCTTTATAGTCCAACTCTCACATCCATACATAACCACTGGAAAAACNCTCGAAGTTCACTCAGACTCATGTCCATCGAGTCCGTGATGCCATCCAGCCATCTCATCCTCGGTCGTCACAGTCCCATATTATGCTGTTAATTGCATTTTGAAAGAATTAGTCTGAAGTCTCACTTATAGAATAAATTACTCTAGCATTCATGCTCTCATAGTGAATAAAAGAGATATATTAACAATGTTTTCCTCCTGACATATACGAACACTTCTGTGTTTCTTTTTCACTTATTCATGTTAAGAAAACTCCAAAGTCATTTTTCTAGACATAAGACTACACCACTAATGAGTCTGAATTGGTGTCATTCACTAATATAACAAAGTTTTATTGCACTCAATAACATAGGCTAGAGTTGGATTAAATCACTGAATGATGGGCTTCCCTAGTAGCTCAGATAGTAAAGCTTCTTCTGCCTGCAATGCAGGAGACTGGGGTTTGATCCCTGGGTTGGGACGATCCCCTGGAAAAGGAAATGACAACCCACTCCAGTATTCTTGCCTGGAGAATTCGAGAGGATTCCAGAGGAGCCTGGTGGCTACAGTCCATGGAGTTGCAAAGAGTGGGACATGACTGTGCAACTAACACACACACACTTGAAAGATATACACAACTGGAATCTAAGTGATAAAAAAATCACCTAAAATATTCATAGTAGATATTCTTGTATTGCTCTACCATACAGTCATCTTCATAAATAAAGGAAAACAATAAGCTGAGATAATATGTGCATTTCTTAAGGCAATCAAACTGTGTTGCTATCAATAATACACTTTAACATCCAAGTAAAAATGGAGACAAAATCCAGTGTAGAAGTGAAAACAGTATCTAGGCAGAATCGTTACAGAAGAAAAATGTACACAGAAGAAGAAATGTGAGTAGCCAATAAACTATGGTCAACATCATATATAGATTTTTTAAATAAATGCCTATAGTCTTGATTCAGATTAGAAAAATTTGAAATTTCACAAATATATCTAACATTCTCATACATTGCTTATGGAAATATAAATTCCTACACTTGGGGAAGAAACTTGGCATTAAATCTCTAAAAACAGAGAGAAAGAATGTATTTTGACCCCATAACCTTAAGTTTGGAGATCAATCATGCACTATAAGAGTACCGATACATTGTATTAATCAAAAAGAATGCATATGGCACTGTTGTTTGTATTATGAAGAATAAAAATAAAAGACTGATAGTCATTGTGCCATTTGAATACCAGCTCATTTCATCAATTTTTAAATTTGCTCTGTGACCTGTATAAATTGCATCAGAGATTCGCTTGCATTCTGAACGAAATTTCTAGTTGGGTTTAGATAGTGAGGGGAAGGAAAAGGAGCATAAACCCAGAATATTTATTTGAAGATTCATTCCTTCCTAAATTGCCATGGATTGTTTAGCTTCCTTGGCCAAAGACCACAGCTTCTGTCAAGAGCCACTCTTCCTTCTGTTATTTCTCTGAATTCTAATCTCAGCTCCCTTCTCTTGGCCATTCAGGCTTTCTGGTATTAGTGATTCCCTTCTGTTTCTAGCCCCTTGTTGCTACTAGCACCTTATTTTGTCTCTCTCTCTCTTTTTTTTTTTCACTAACACCTCTAAAAATATTCCCTTTATTGAATTATCTTCACAGAGAGTATGTGCCATTTACTTCCAACTGGCATCTTGACTGATATATCTATCAATCAGAAAATTGTTCAGTGAATTCTAACATAGATATATTCACAAAGTGCACTAGAATTGTATGTTCTGGCTTAAATGAATGTGTGGAATCTAATGCAGAATAAGAGACCGAATTTAACAAAAAATATACCATTAACAAACAGAAAAGACAGCACACTAAGAAAAGATACATGCGTGCGTGCTAAGTCACTTCAGTTGTGTCCAACTCTTTGCAACCCTATGGACAGTAGCCCACCAGGCTCCTCTGTCCAGGAATTCTCCATGCAATAACACTGGAGTGGGTTGCCATGNATCTAATGCAGAATAAGAGACCGAATTTAACAAAAAATATACCATTAACAAACAGAAAAGACAGCACACTAAGAAAAGATACATGCGTGCGTGCTAAGTCACTTCAGTTGTGTCCAACTCTTTGCAACCCTATGGACAGTAGCCCACCAGGCTCCTCTGTCCAGGAATTCTCCATGCAATAACACTGGAGTGGGTTGCCATGCCCTCCTTCAGGGGATCTTCCCAACCCAGGGATTGAACCTGTGTTTCTTATGTCTTCTGCATTGGCAGGTGGGTTCTTTGCCACCACCACCACCTGGGAAGCCTAAGGCTAGGGTGAGCCCCAAGAATTTCCATTTCTAAGAAGTTCCCAGGTGATATTGATGCTGCTGGTCCAGGGCCCACGCTTTGGGAAGCACTGTTTGGAGAAACTGTTACCTATGTACACAATGAGCTATGTGAAAGACTCTTCACTGCACCAATATTACACTAGTGAAAAACTGGAGACAGACTTAAAATTCATTTCTAGAATAGATATACAACTGACAGTATACTTACACAAATAAATATTATAGACTGATTAAAATAAGTGAACATGATCCACCTGTATAAATGTCAGTAAAATTCGTAAACATAATGGTGAATTAAAAATTTATTTTCAAAAGGATAAATTATATTATTTAAATATGTTTTTTTTTGTATTTATTTATTTTTTTACATGAACAAACATTTATCCATGTTATTATTTTTAAAAATATGGGAAGGGCACTCTCTAAAATAGTGATAAACTGAGGCAGGATCAAATGGGAACAGTATACATGAAGTTCAGCTGAATCTGTAATACCTTATACCTTGAGCTGAATTGAGATGTTACACAGGTGTTTTTCACTTTAGACTCCATGTTTTTAAGTAAAAAGAAGTTAAAGAGTCATATGCATCTTGTCATATTTATGCTACTACTATAAGAAGGCATATGTGTGTGCTTAGTTGCTCAGTCGTGTCCAACTCTGTGAACCCATGGATTGTATCCCACCAGGTTCCTCCATCCATGGGGATTCTCCAGGCAAGAATACTGGAGTGGATTGCCATGCCCTCCTCCAGGGGATCTTCCCAAACAATGTATGGCAAAACCAATACAGTATTGTAAAGCAAAATTAAAAAAAAATGTCCTTTGAAGCTCACATAGACCCACTGGGTAGAGAAATGTCTTCTAGTCATATATATACACATGTATATATATATATATTTTTTTTTTTTTTTAAGAGCTATGCTGATAGCAGCTAGACTTGGAAAAGGAAGTACTATTTAACTGCCTACATCCAGCAGTGACTGAGGCAAACCAGCAAAAGAACCAGTTGCTACAATCTGTTTGTTAGACCTCAGCTCATTCTAAACTTGAATCCAACAACCTTCATAGGACAATAAGCTAATTATTTGCCAACAAGAAGACACTGATAGAGATCCAATATATAGCCCAGATAATGTAAGGCCTTGGTTCTGACCTTATGTAATTACATCTTTTCTTCTGGATATATACTTGCCCTAACCAGGTACTACTTCCTTTGTGATCAAGATACCTGGACCTGTTTGTCTCAGACTTAACCTTGCTGTACTTTAGGATAGTATTTCCAACTTTGTCTGTACAGACACACTACTTCCATAGATAACCAAGGTAGGATATTACAAACAACACATGAGCTTTAAAACAAGGCCATTCTTAGCTATGGAGGCAACCTACCTGGGAGAAATACTGACTCATTGTTTCTGTGAACAATGGAAGCACTATTCCCAGTGGAAGAAAATTGTGCAAACAGAAAAGATTGCAACAAATTGATCACTTTGAAAGTATTAAAGAGAATACTTTTGCTACTAATGGAATACAGATCAGTCTCAACATGTTGTCAAAAGTCATGATGAATAATTACCTTGCTCTAGACTTCTTCTTAGCCAGTCACAGTGGTGTCTGTACCACTGCTAACACTTTGTGTTGTTTGGGGCCAATAAAGTATGTGAGGTATAACAGACTCCACATTGCCTTCAGGGAAAAAGGCATCCTAAGGTTGTTTCTCATGCCCCATGGGGTTTGTTTTCTTGGCCTGAGTTGGGCAGTTGGGGTTACTGTTTCCAAAGTATCTTGCAGGGAATGTTATTTGTTCTTATGTGTGTGTGTGTGTGTGTGCGTGCATGACAGGGAGAGAGAGAGGTCATGGTGCTGGTTTGATGACTCTATTCCAGAATCTTAAATTTCCTATGCAGTTGCTGTCTTGCCCAACAATCACCGTGACAACAAAACAACAAAAAATGGTCACGAAGATCTCTAAATATAGTTGACCAAGGAGAAATGTAGCCACCCACCCCCAAGTAGTAAACATCTAGAAATTTAGCCTGCCCTGAACTGTTCAACTTCTCACAAGCAAGAGGGGGGTTTAAGACTTGAATATACAAACGAATGCTTGAATGTACAAATAAACCATGACTAGGCAATAGACAGGCTTCCCTGATGGTAAAGAATCGGACTGCAACGCAGGAGACTTGGGTTTGATCCCAGGTTCGAGAACATCCCATGGAGTAAGAAACGGCAACATGTTCCAGTATTCTTGCCTGGGAAATCCTATGGACAGAGTAGCCTTGGCAGGCTACAGTCTACGGGGTTGTGAAAGAGTCAGAAATGATTTAGTGACTAAAATCAAAAACCTGTACTTGATCTATAAAAATGGCAGTTTAAATCTAATCATTAATTCCATTCATTGAGGAAGCTCTAATAAAAGAAAAGTGAATCACAGGTGACTATTTCCTAAACTAGATGTAAAAGATAAGATTGAAACAGACATATTTTTCTAAGAAAACGAACATTGTAATATTTGAATACTATTGCCTTTATATTAATAAATCAATTTTAGGTATGTGCTTATAATATCATTATCCTATTGACCTTGACAGGTTATTGAAACAAGCTTTGGCTTGTTTGTTCCCTAGTGGCCATGATATAAGTGTGAGTTTTTATCATTTATTGTTCACATGAATTAAAGACTGCAAAAATATCTTTGTGAAAGATGATGTATCACTAAGTACTCATTTTCAATTATTGGTTTTTTTTAATCAACGTGTATTGGATTCATAAAAGTGAATACAAGCTGAAAATCATTTCATGGGAAAACAATTGCTTTAAATCGGTTATAGTTTTATATAGCTTCCTTTAGTATCTATGTTCATAATAAAAGTCTGCATCAAATATTTCTTTTGTTGTTAGTAATCATATTCGCTATAAAATTGAGAGCAAAATACAATATTAATTCACTTTTGATTTGTTCCAAGTGTTCCTTTAGATTATATCACCTTTTATGGTAATTTATATGAATAAAAAATACTAAAATTCAACAGCTATTCTTTAACTGGTTGGATTTTTTTCCTCTAACTAAAAAGCATATTTAAGTCTATTTTTAGAGATATTCCCTCATGCAAAAATTTTTAATTGCTAAATGCGATCTAACCTAATTTCATTTCATATCGAGTCCAAATATATGAATGAAAAGTATGATCTTTTGGATTATTTGGAATATATAGTTTGGCTCCTCTTGACATCCTATTCCCAAGTCTAATTATATGAAAAGGATACAGACATGAATAAGTCAATATGATCATGGATTGTGTAGTACTATAATATTTACTATTAATAATCTGCATATAAATGGACATGCACAGTTCAAATGTGATGTTCAAGAGTCAACTATACTGCATTTTTTTGTCAGCTAATGGACATTTGGGTCATTCTACTTTGTACTTATTATCAGTAGTCCTGCCATGAAAACTTGTATGCAGGTTTTAGTGTAGCTGTGCATTTTTGTTCTTTTAGATAACCAAGAATTGACCCTCTTATCTGGAGTCCTAAGAGACATAGGGGCTGAATTGCTACAGTGTATGGTAAATCTGTATATAAATCGCATATAAGAAATATGTGAGTAAGTCTGTGTGTGTGGGGGGGGGGTTGGTACCTGTGTATGCAATGGACTGTTTTATGAGATGAAACTAATAGAGGCTAAATCATTCAATGGAAATTAAATATAAAAATAGTCATATTTTAACAATAATTATGTTTATTTTAGTTTTTTTACACACAATATAGACTTAGAGACATGGCATTTATAGTCTGTGATATCTTTTTAAAGTATTAAGTCAAAAGTACTCTTCTTAACTTACTCTTTCACCTATATCCCAAGCCTAAATTCTATTTATTACTTATTCTAATGAAAAACAACTTTGTTGCATTTAAGTCTTCTTCATTCCCTTCTATGTATTTTAGTATTAATCAACAATTACACCATTGTTTCCTTTATGTAGTTCATGATATATTCCTGCTCATGTGCTTCAGTCAGTTGAGAAACACCAGCCTGCCACCTACCTGTACAGAACAGATGAGAAGAATATCAGATCACATGATCTCCTGAGCAGGCAAAGTGGTACAGCAAAGCTGAAGGAGAGAAAACACACCTCAGTCAAAGCTCATCCACTACTGGCCTCACTTAGAACCACAGTTGTTGCTAAGTCGTGTCTAGCTCTTTGTGACCCATGGACTGCAGCATGCCAGGCTTCCTTGTCCTTCACTATCTCCTGGAGTTTTCTCAAACTCATGTCCAGTGAGGCTTCCCTGGTAGCTCAGATGGTGAAGAATTTGCCTGCAATGCAGGAGACGCGGATTTGATCCCTGGGTTGGAAAGATCCCTTGGAGAAGGAAATGACAACCCGCTCCATTATTCTTGCCTGGAAATACAGTGGACAGAGGAGCACGGCAGGCTACGGTCCATAGGGTCTCAAAGAGTCAGACACGACTGAAGTGACTTAGCACATGTCCACTGAGTCTGTGATGCCATCCAACCGACTCATCCTCTGTCATCCTTTTCTCCTCCAGCCCTCAATCTTCCCTGCATCAGAGCCTTTTCCACTGAGTCGGCTCTTAGCATCAGGTGGCCAAACTACTGAAGCTTCAGCTTCAGCATCAGTCCTCCCAATGAATATTTGGGTTGATTTCCTTTAGGATTCACAACTTTGATCTCCATGCAGCCCAAAGGACTCTGACGAGCTATTCGCGGAGAGTGGAAAGTGATCAGATCATGGAAGAGGAATTGGTAAGGTGAGTTAATATCTTAGTAAATTTACTACACCAGATGGCAGATCAATACATAAATTATAAAACAATGTCATTCAATGTGAATTTCCAACAACAATAGGCAGATTTTTTGATGATAAGCTTCTCTTTTATATCCTTTCACTTATCTGTTAGTTAAAAATGCAAATCCAAGCCTCTAATATGGAGAAAATATTCACTCAATACTACTTAAAAATCAAAAATTAAAAGACAACCTTGCTCTGATAATACCGCCACCAACATTCAGAAACATATGTGTATTCATGTGCTTCTTTCTTTCCAGCAAATTTAGACTATTTAGTATATGCAGAATCTCCAGTGGCATTCTGATGCTGATGCATCAAATTTCAGGCTGAAATTTACAATATTAGANCATTCAGAAATATATGTGTATTCATGTGCTTTTTTCTTTCCAGCAAATTTAGACTATTTAGTATATGCAGAATCTCCAGTGGCATTCTGATTTTAATATACTGTGCTGATACATCAAATTTCAGGCTGAAATTTACAATATTAGAAGCAAGCATATTTACAGAGTAACTTTCTGCAGTTATTACATTTTGCATAATCGTCTTGACTGATGTCGGATAAAGCTTTTCAACAAGTGTCCTCTACCATTCAATGATAAATTTAGAAAAAAACAGGCGGCGTGTCAATGTTAGTGTGTGTTTTTTTTTGTTGTTTTCTTTTTAGCTGCTGGAGTACGCAGGATATTAGTACCCCTACCAGGGATTAAACCAATGTCTGCTGCGTTGGGAGCATGGAGTCTTAATCACTAGAAAATCAGGGAAGTCCCAGTATAGTATTCTTAAAGTATGCTTTCATTTCTCTGAAAAAATTTTAACTAAAAATAAGTTATAATTAACGAATAACCTTGAGTCTGATGCTTCATCGTAACTGTCATAACCTTGGATAAATAACTTATCTTCTTTAGGCTTCAGATGCAGAGTAAGGGAGTTAACTCAAATGATTCATAATATCTTTAAAGATAAGACTTCTATGATAATCGTTTGAAATAGCAAACTCATTTCCTTCAGGCAACAAACATTTTATTAATAATCAGACTCAGATTAAAGTCATCTGTTTAGTGGCATCCCTGAAAAAAAATGTGATTTCTAATTTAACCCACGTTCCATTCCCCCCGCCTCCCCAAAAAATCCTGAACACAATCAATTCACACATATACAAATATTGACATTAATAAAAATGACAGTCTGACACAAAAAATTAATGATTGATCAGGAATATATTTGCACTGGCTGTGTCTTTCTTGCCTTTGGGATTCCCAGGTGGCACTAGTGGTAAAGAACCATCATGCCAATGCAGGAGATATAAGAACGTGGGTTCAATCCCTGGGTCAGGAAGATACTGTGGAGGAGGGCACCACAATCCACTCCAGTACTCTTGCTTGGAGAATCCTATGGACAGAGGAGCCTGGGGGGGCTACAATTCATAGGGTCACAAAGAGTTGGACACAACTGAAGCAACTTAGCATACATGCATGCAGCATGAGGGCCTAATGGTTCTGTATTATTCAGTTCAGTTCAGTCACTCAGTCGTGTCTGACTCTTTGTGACCCCATGGACACCTCTTCAGTTTCCAAAAATCTACAAGGGAATCAGATTATATCACAATTCATAGCATCATGAGCTGTTTGAGAACATTCTCATCAGGCTATGTTTTCTTTTTCTCATTTAAATTTCTTATTTGGTATTGTCAACTATTTTAATCTAAATTTTCTCTCCTTAGAAACAAAGACAGTTGACATTACTCTGTTTGGAGACTAGTGTTTTGATATAAAACAAGATTTGAACCTGCTGCGCTTCTTCAAATTATATTTGTTTTCAAGTTTTATTTTCTAAATTAGAGCCAGTTTGATATTTTTGGTTGAATCCTTTTTTTTTTTTTTTTTTTGCTATTTTTGAGTTTCTGTCTGTAAGGTGTTCCTACAATGTTCAGATAATACCTGTCTCTTATACACATCTAGATGTGTATAAGAGACAGGTTCAATTGTTCTTATAAAATGAATTTTCAAGAGGTTGTTATATTAAGTAAACTCACCATGTGTTGTTAAGCAACCCTGGGTCATCATTACTGTGCTCTTCAAATACTTACTAAAGGTGTTCCTACAATGTTCAGATAATACTAACTAAAAATCTGCTTATTCTGGAAATTCAAACCTATATGACTTCTTTTTACAAGAAGACTGAGTAACTCACTTCACTCAACACAGTCCAAAATTTCAAATAAAATTTGAAATTATGGCAAATATGCTTTCAAATCTAGCATCTCTGACCAATCAGGAGTGTCCTTAACACAAATTTTTGCCAGAAAGTGAACAAATCTCTGGTATCCTGATTATAACAGGTAGTCATTGTTAAGTGTATGTTTCCAGATGGCTACTTATTCTGGGTAAAGAAAGCAGAACTTAACCTCAGACCATTTCTACCTATACCATCTACCATTTACTTATTGATCTGGGAGCCACAGAGAGGTTCTACCTGTGGATATCATCTCTATACCAGATCCTATATATGTGATTATCTCATTCAGTTCATCTAACAATCTTTATAAGAATCCAATGAAATATTAGTCATTAGTCTCATTTTGAAGATAAAAATATGAAATTATGAAGACTTAAAAGTGAAATTGCTCAGCTGTGTCCAACTCTTTGGGGCCCCATGGACTGTAGCCTACAAGGCTCCTCTGTCCATGGAATTTTCCAGGCAAGAGTACTGGAGTGGGTTGCCATATCCTTCTCCAGGGGATCTTCCCAACCCAGGGATCGAACCCAGGTGTCCTACATGGCAGGTAGATGCTTTACCATCTGAGCCACCAGCGAAGCCCAATGAAGACTTAAGTTCTAACCAAAATCACACTTCTTAAAGAATAGAAGCGGGATTCAAATTAAATTGTGCTCTCTTTCTTAGTGACTCATCTATTTTCCTGTAGACTGCTAGATCTAATGTCTTACAGTTCAGTTCAGTCACTCAGTTGTGTTCGAAACTTTGCGACCCCTTGGACTGTAGCATGCCAGGCTTCCCTGTCCATCACCAACTCCTGGAACTTACTCAAACTCATACCCATCGAGTAAGTGATGCCATTCAACCATCTCATCATCAGTCATCTNCTTTGCGACCCCTTGGACTGTAGCATGCCAGGCTTCCCTGTCCATCACCAACTCCTGGAACTTACTCAAACTCATACCCATCGGGTAAGTGATGCCATTCAACCATCTCATCATCAGTCATCCCCTTCTCCTCCTGCCTATACCAGCACCCAGGTCTTTTACAATGAGTCAGTTCTTCGCATCAGGTGTCCAAAGTATTGGAGGTTCAGCTTCAGCATCAGTCCTTCCAATGATATTCAGGATTGATTTCATTTAGGATTGACTGGTATTCATCCCCTTCTCCTCCTGCCTATACCAGCACCCAGGTCTTTTACAATGAGTCAGTTCTTCGCATCAGGTGTCCAAAGTATTGGAGGTTCAGCTTCAGCATCAGTCCTTCCAATGATATTCAGGATTGATTTCATTTAGGATTGACTGGTAGGATCTCCTTGCAGTCCAAGGGACTCTCAAGAGTATTCTCCAACATCACAGTTCAAAAGCATCAATTCTTCTGTGCCCAGCTTTCTTTATACCCCAGCCCTCACATCCATACATGACTACTGCAAAAACCATAGCTTTGACTAGATGGACCTTTGTTGGCAAGCTAATGTCTCAGCTTTTTAATATGCCTGCTAGGTTGGTTATAACTTTTCTTCCAAGGAGAAGTGTCATCCATGCACTATTAAATGTCTTTAAAATGAAGGGGTCCTTAAGACATAGTTCTAAAATCAGTTCTCTGGTCTGAGGGACTGGTTAAAATACNGACTAGATGGACCTTTGTTGGCAAGCTAATGTCTCAGCTTTTTAATATGCCTGCTAGGTTGGTTATAACTTTTCTTCCAAGGAGAAGTGTCATCCATGCACTATTAAATGTCTTTAAAATGAAGGGGTCCTTAAGACATAGTTCTAAAATCAGTTCTCTGGTCTGAGGGACTGGTTAAAATACTTTTGGATATTCTGAGTTATTAAATCATCTTAGCAAGTTCTTTTGAAAATGAATACATTGATATAGCAGAATTCTTGTTCATACTATATCAATTCATTAGACTGAGCTAAATAATTGTATGTAACTGTAGGATAAATGGAAGCCCTTTAAAATGTACATTTTAATTTTTAACCTTGCTTATAGTTTCCTTTGTTGTGCAGAAGCTTTTAATTTTAATTAGATCCCCTTTGTTTATATTTTCTTTTATTTCCAGTATTCTGGGAGGCGGATCATAGAGGATCCTGCTGTGATTTATGTCAGAGAGTGTTTTGCCTATGTTCTCTCTAGGAGTTTTATAGTTTCTGGTCTTATGTTTAAATCTTTTAAGTTAGTCTATTTATTTGTAACTAAGTTAATCTGTTTCTAATAAATAGTTTTTATTCATCAAATGGATATAAAATTAGAGACATTAAAGTAAAATACACAGAAAATAAAGAAATATATGCATAAAATTTCTAGTTTAAGACATTATCATTATTATATTCTTCCCAATCACTTTGCTAAAATCTCTTGTTAATCTGTAATTTTAAGTATAGTATTTTAGATGTTTCATATTTTGCTTCATTATTTGAGAACCGTTACTTGTATCCATTTTCCTTTGTGTTGTTGTTTTCTTAATGGAATACTTACTCTCACCATCTTGAAAGAATTTCCCTTCTGTTTCATCAGCTCTGGCCAGCTCCACATCTTTCTCCAGTAATTTCACAATGCATTTTAAGCTAACATAAGCTGTTTTAACATTTACTCTTTAACTGAAATCTTATCCATAATAGTGTTCATGAGTCCATGATAAATTTCTGAATCCCTCCTCATAATTTTTCTCACCATCTTGAAAGAATTTCCCTTCTCTTTCATCAGCTCTGGCCGCTCCACATCTTTCTCCAGTAATTTCACAATGCATTTTAAGCTAACATAAGCTGTTTTAACATTAACTCTTTAACTGAAATCTTATCCATAATAGTGTTCATGAGTCCATGATAAATTTCTGAATCCCTCCTCATAATTTCAAGGAGAAATTGATGCCATTCATGGATAATGTGTTAATATAGTTTCTTAAGTAAGAAGGAAATAATAGTTTTTGCTTTAGAATAATAGCTTTTGCTTTAGTGTTTATGACCTTGCAAGAACATTTGTCCCTATAGGAAAAGGCAAAAAACAAACTCATGATAGAAGCAACTTAATTGCTCATGAGTTCATACTATAGGAAAAAAGGCTAAACTATTACAAATATCCCTGCACAAAATTCACACTGATAGGGAAGCACATATAAATTGATGCAGAAATTATTTTAGTTTTCTCACAGAGCTTATCTTGAACAAATAATGCACTGTTCCTCACTGTTAATTTCTAACCAATTCTGTTAATTTACACATTAGGGAAAATCAACACAGGAAATAAAAGAATGAATGATAGACTCTAGGTATAAACTCCTCTATATCTGAAANCACACTGATAGGGAAGCACATATAAATTGATGCAGAAATTATTTTAGTTTTCTCACAGAGCTTATCTTGAACAAATAATGCACTGTTCCTCACTGTTAATTTCTAACCAATTCTGTTAATTTACACATTAGGGAAAATCAACACAGGAAATAAAAGAATGAATGATAGACTCTAGGTATAAACTCTTCTATATCTGAAAGAGTAAAATATTAAACACATTTTGATGGACAAAACCATCCCTAGTTATGAAATCAAGTTGTGTGTTTCTGAACATGCAACTTTTTCACATCACTTACTCTTTATTATCACACACCTCCCAAACCAAACATGCTAGATTTTCCCCAACATTCTCAAATTTCAACCTCCATACTTCAGCTGATTGCAACAGTTTCATATATTTCCCCACTTAAACTTGTGTTCTCTTAGAGTTGTTCTGGTTTAGTCACTACATTATGTCTGACTCTTTGCAACTCTATGAACTGTAGCCTGCTAGACTCCTCTGTCCATGGAATTTCCCAGACAAGAATACTGGAGTGGGTTGCCATTCCCATCTTCAAGGGATCTTCCCAACCCAGAGAAATAACCCAGGTCTCCTGCGTTTCAGGCAGACTCTTTATTGTCTGAGCTACCAGGGAAGTCCTTTTCTTAGAGTATACCCTGTAAAAGATATACCAAGACCAATATAATGATACGAAAAGCCACATATTAGGATAAAACATTTGCAAAATATGTATCTGTTAAAAATCATGTATCCAAAATGTACAAAGAACTCTTAAAACTCAGCATATAAGAAAATGAACAATAGGATTAAATGTGGGCCAAAGAAATAATACCTTACCAAAGAAGACATAGAGATGTCAGATAATCAAATGACAAGATGTTCAGCATCATAAATTGCAAGTTAAACCAATGAGAATGGCCAAAATCCAAAACACTGACAACACCAAATACTGGTGAGGATGTGGAGTAACAGGAACTCTCAATCAGTGCTTGATGGGAATCCAAAATGGTACATCATTTTGCAAATATTTGGCAGTTTTATTAAACTAAATATACTCTTACTACCAATAGATCTAGTAATCATGCTCCTTGATGTTTACCCAAACAAGCTGAAAATATATCCATGAAAAACCTACACACATGTATTTGTAATCTCTTTGTTCATAATTGGTAAAACTTGGAAGCAACCAAAATGTCCTTTAGAAGGTACATGAGTAAATAAACTGTGTTACGTGCAATGGATAATTATTCAGCACTAAAATGAATGACCATGCTTTGAAAAGACATGGAGTAACCTCAAATGCATATCCCTAAGTGAAAGAAGCCAATCTGAGATGGCCACATACTGTGTGATTCCAACTATAAGATATTTTGGAAAAGGCAAAACTGTGGAGACGGTGAAAGAACCAGTGGTTGCCAGGGGCTGGGGAGGAGGAAGGATGAGTTGGAAAAGAACAGAGGATTTTTAAGGCAGTGAAATTATTCTATGTGATATTTTAATAATGAATACATATCATCACACCTTTGTCAAAACTTACAGAAAGGACACCAAGAATGAGCCCTAATGTAAACTATGGTCTTCCTTTGGGTGATAATGTAGGTACGAATGTAGGCCCATTAATTGTAAGAATCTGACACTCTGGTACAGGACTTTGTTGGTAGGAGTCTGTGTGTGTATGTAGGGGTAGGGGGTAATTGATAAATCTGTACCTTCTGCTCAATTTTGTTGTGAAACTGTAACATACCTAAAAATAAAGTCTGTCTATGAAAATAACAATACAGAGAAATTATCTGTAACATGATTTGTCTGATAATGTCATAGAAAATTAAGTACAGTTAGTGGCTAAAGTACCTCTTAGTGAGATAATCCTGTGACACATGGGACCATCAGGGAACCAGAGATCATATGTCTGGCCATTAGGAACCCATATCTTCAGAAATGCCCTCTGTCTTAATCCCTTCTGTGTGCACTTCTGTGCACTGACACATCTGTGTGCCTGCTCCCTGTCTTGTGTTAGATTCTGGCCTGCCTTGGTTCTTGGAGTGACCTATTGTACTAGAGTGCAAAAACTCCAAATTTTGATGCTAATTTTCCTTACCACGTACTGAGGGGTGGAGTCAAGAAAGTCCTTGGCTCTGAAACAAATTGCCTGGAGCAATTCAAGGGGGTCCATCTTTTGAAAGATTGTGGGAATCTAGCACCCCACTCTAGTACTCTTGCCTGGAAAATCCCATGGACGGAGGAGCCTGGTAGGCTGCAGTCCACAGGGTTGCTAAGAGTCAGACACGACTGAGCGACTTCACTTTCAGTTTTCCCTTTCATACTTTGGAGAAGGAAATGGCAACCCACTCCAGTGTTCTTGCCTGGAGAATCCCAGGGATGGTGGAGCCTGATGGGCTGCCATCTATGGGGTCGCACAGAGATGGACATGACTGAAGCGACTTAGCAGCAGCAGCAGCAGCAGCATTGCATGAAGAATTAATTTCTGCTTTCAACCTGCCCTGATCTACTGCCACAGTTACATGTACTGATTCACATATTTTTCCAGAGATGCGGGTAATGTTTCCTGACCCTGTGTTTATTGGGCTTTGAGCCCTGCGGCCCCTCTGATTAGTTTACAACAGATTTAACTCAGATTCTCACAGAGTTCCTTGAGAAGACTTGACTGTCCTAGTTGTAGGGGAATTAATTTCTGTCCTGTACAATCCCCCAGTGTGTTATTAACAATAAGTGTTCCAACCCCATGATCTTAAAGCAGGAGGTTTTTGGATCTAACCATTGGCCAAGTAGGAGATTCGTTCAATAACTATCAGCTACCAGTTGCCTTTTGGGGGGCCACGTAAGGTGGTTCAGTGCAGGAGATGAGGCCGTTTGATTCCTGGGTGGTAAAGATCCCCTGAGGAAGGAAATGGAAACTCACTCCAGTATTCTTCCCTGGGAAATCCCATGAAGAGAGGAGCCTGGTGTATTATAGTCTATGGGGTCACAAAAGTGATGGATTACTTATCGACTAAACAATAACTAGTCTAACAGCAATCTTGATTTGAATAAATACAGTTTAAGAATATGTACTCATTTTTATTGACAGAATTTAGTTTTATAATAGTGTTAGGTATCTAAAAAAACTGAGCAAATTTTACAGTTCACTTCAGTTCAGTCACTCAGTCGTGTCTGACTCTTTGCAACCCCATGGACTGCAGCATGTGAGGCTTTCCTGTCCATCAACAACTGGAATATGTACTCATTTTTATTGACAGAATTTAGTTTTATAATAGTGTTAGGTATCTAAAAAAACTGAGCAAATTTTACAGTTCACTTCAGTTCAGTCACTCAGTCGTGTCTGACTCTTTGCAACCCCATGGACTGCAGCATGTGAGGCTTTCCTGTCCATCAACAACTGGAGTTTACTCAAACTCATGTCCATAGAGTCAGTGATGCCATTCAACCATCTCATCCTCTGTTGTCCCCTTATCCTCCCATCTTCAATCTTTCCCAGCATCAGGGTCTTTTCCAAAATGTTGGTTCTTCACATCAGTTGCCAAAGTATTGGAGTTTCAGCTTCAGCATCAGTCCTTCCAGTGAATATTCAAGACTGATTTCCTTTAGGATGGACTGGTTGGATTTCCTTGCAGTCCAAGAGACTCTCAAGAGTTTTCTCCAATACCACAGTTCAATAGCATTAATTCTTTGGCCCTCAGCTTTCTCTGTACTCCAACTCTCACATTCATATATGACTACTGGGAAAACAATATCCTTGAGTAGACAGAACTTTGTTGGTAATGTCTCTGCTTTTTAATATGCTCTCTAGGTTGGTCATAGCTTTTCTTCCAAGGAGCAAGTGTTTGTTTTTTTTTTTTTTTTTTAATTTCATTGCTGCAGTCTCCATCTGCAGCAGTTTTGGAGGCCCCCCAAAATAAAGTTTCTCACTGTTTCCCCATCTATTTGCCATGAAGTGATAGAACCAGATGCCATGATCTTTGTTTTCTGAATACTGAATTTCAAGCCAACATTTTCACTCTCCTCTTTCACTTTCATCAAGAGGCTCTTTAGTTCTTCTTTGATTTCTGCCATAAAGGTGGTGTCATCTGTGTATCTGAGGTTTTTGATATTTCTCCTGGCAGTCTTGATTCCAGCTTGTGCTTCATCCAGCCTGGCATTTTGCATGATGCATATAAGTTAAATAAGCAGGGTGACAATATGCAGTCTTGATGTACTCCTTTTCAATTTGGAATCAATCCCTTGTTCCATGTCCAGTTCTAACTGTTGCTTCTTGACCAGCATACAGATTTCTCAGGAGACAGGTCAGGTGGCCTGGTATTACTAACTCTTATTTTACACAGTTTGTTGTGGTCTACACAGTCAAAAGCTTTGGTGTAGTAGATAAAGCAGAACTAGATGTTTTTCTGGAACTCTTTTGCTTTTTTTGATGATCCAATGGATGTTGGCAATTTGATTTCTGGTTTCTCTGCCTTTTCTAAATCCAGCTTGAACATCTGGAAGTTCATGGTTCCTGTACTGTTGAAGCCTGGTTGGAGAATTTTGAGCATTACTTTGCTAGCATGTGAGATGAGTGTAATTGTGTGCTAGAGGAAAGCAATAGAATGGGAAAAATTAGAGATCTCTTCAAGAAAATTAGAGATACCAAGGGAATATTTTATGCAATGGACACAGTAAAGGACAGAAATGGTATGGACCTAATAGAAGCAGAAGATATTAAGAAGAGGTGGCAAGAGTATACAGAAATATAGAAAAAAGGTCTTTATAACCCAAATAACCACAGTGGTGTGATCACTGACCTAGAGCCAGACGTCCTGGAATGGGAAGTCAAGTGGGCCTTAGGAAGCATCACTTCAAACAAAGCTAGTGGAGGTGATGGAATCCCAGTTGAGCTATTTCAAATCCTAAAAGATAATACTGTGAAAGTGCTTCACTTAATAGATCAGCAAATCTGGAAAACTCAGCAGTGCCCATAGGACTGGACAGAATCAGTTTTCATTCCAATCCCAAAGAAAGGCTTCATACTACTGCACAAAATTTTACAAGGGGTCCCATTAACCTCTCCCACTATTTTCCTACTATTAAAAGCATATTGTGCTAGCATAGTTCATTAGTTATAATTAATAAGCCTTTATTAATATATTATTATTAACCAAAGTACATAGTTTATTCAGCTTTTCTTCCTTTTCATTTGCTGTCTGTGTTCTGTTCCAGGGTCCCATGGAGGATGCACATCTCATGTAGTTGTTATGCCTCCTTAGGCATCTCTTGGCTGTGACAGTTTCTCAAGCTTTCCTCATTTCTGATAACCTTGACAATTTTGAGGTATACTGGTAGGGTGCTCTTCTATTGGATTTATTCCTGATATTTTTCTCATAATTAAACTGGGGTTATGGGCTCCAGGGTGAAAGATCTCAGAGATAAAGTGTCATCTTCATCACGTCTTGTCAAGGAAGCAATTATTCCTTTTTCTTTTCTTTTTTTTTTATTTTCAAAGCAACCTAGGGATTCTCTTAATTTCTCTTTTCCTCTTCCCTCCCCTTTTCCAACCTTGTTCTCTCACATTTTAATCCTCACATAAGAGCAAAATGTCCTTTTCTCTCTTAAATTAAACAAAGTGTTTTCTCCTTTAGCCACTTTGCATCCCATTGTTCTTAGAACAAGATAGACAAAGACTTCCCTTTATTTTGTGATGTCTTGCAATGATCTGATCCCTGCCTATCTCACTAGAATATTTAGGCTATTCCCTTGCCCCACTATGCCCCAGCCAACCTATTCTTAAGAAACATCAGCTCCAGTTATTCAGCATAGTTTTGTGGCTCAGATGGTAAAGAATTCACCTGTAGTGCGGGAGACCTGAGTTCTATCCCTGGGTTGGGAAGATCTTCTGGAGGAGGGCATGGCAACCCACTCCAGTATTCTTGCCAGGAGAATCCTCATGGACAGAGGAGCCTGGCTGGTTACAGTCCATGGGGTCTTAAAGAGTTGGACATGACTGAGTGACTAAACACAGCACATTCAGCAGTAATAGCTGAGGGGTCCACCAATAATACCCAGTGCACACTCAGGCTCCTGGGAGAAGTACACACCTACATAAAACAGAAATGACAGAGGCAGTGGAGAAGAACTCAAGCCAGAAAAAAACACAGGAAGATTTGTCTATTAAGGTTTTTATCATCTGTCAGCTTTGCTAATTATTCTTTTATTCTCCCCAAAGTTTTAGGTATTCTTATCTAGTTTTCCACATAAACTTTAGAAACTCATCAATTTCTTAAAACAAAACAAAACACTGCTGGTACTTTGATTGGAATTGCAATATATTTATAAAATAATTTGAAATATTGGATAGTTTTACTGTACCTTCCAGAATGTTGTACAGGTAATTCCTTTATTCAAAACAACTAACCTTCTGATTTATCAATTTTACTTTTCTTATTAAAAAATAATTTAAATAACATTTGTTATAACATTAATTTAGTTTTCAATCTAATCTTTCTTTTCTCTGAACTTATTTACACTTTTTTCTTATTTGTAAAATAAATTTTAATTTATTTATATACTTTTATTCATTATTATATATTAAAAAATATTTGAAAAAGATAAATTTGTCTCTAAATATAGCCTGATCACTTTCTTTAAGTTTTTTTTTTTTTAGCTTTCTATAATTTATTTATGTATTTATTTATTTATTTTTTGTTTTTATTTATTTTTTTACACGAACTCCCAAACATGAACCCCCCTCCCACCTCCCACCCCACATCTTCCCTCCAGATCATCCCCATACACCAGCCCCAAGCATCCTGCATCCTGCATTGAACATAGACTGGCAATTCAT
>SJYX01000051.1:251071-261309 GCA_006410675.1 Oreotragus oreotragus
ATCCCCATACACCAGCCCCAAGCATCCTGCATCCTGCATTGAACATAGACTGGCAATTCATTTCTTACATGATAGTATACATATTTCAATGCTATTTTATTTGTAATGTTTTGGATATGTTCAGTTCAGTTCAGTTCAGTCGCTCAGTCATGTCTGACTCTTTGCGACCCCATGAATGGCAGCACGCCAGGCCTCCCTGTGCATCACCAACTGCCGAAGTTCACCCAGACCCACATCCATCAAGTCAGTGATGCCATCCAGCCATCCCATCCTTTGTCGTTCCCTTCTCCTCCTGCCCCCAATCCCTCCCAGCATCAGAGTCTTTTCCAGTGAGTCAACTCTTCAAATGAGGTGGCCAAAGTACGGGAATTTCAGCTTTAGCATCATTCCTTCCAAAGAAATTCCAGGGCTGATCTCTTTCAGAATGGACCTGTTGCCCTAATTTTCTTTAAAATCTATATTTATAAGCTTTGCATCTTATTCAATCAAAAGTATTTTTAAGAATAATCATTTTTTTAAAAATAAAGGAGCCACTTTTATCTTAAAAGCTTTTAAAGTAATATAAGCTTCTATTTTATTATGTTGTTTAAAATATCATACCTTTATTATCTCTGAATTGGGGAATATTTTCAGGCATTCTTAATGGCTTAATATCTGAATGATTAGCTAAAACTTTTTAGCATGTGCTTAAAATGTACATTAAAAAGGTACAAAGCTCAGTTTCTTATTCTGAATTTAATCTTAACCATCATAAAGCCATATACTCTTTTACTTTCTGGGTTTTTCAGTATTGAAAAAGCAGCTATGCTATAAATCTCTTACTTTAGCAATTGTATTTGTATATTTCCTTTTATAACTAACAGTTTTATTGCATGTCTGTATTTAATAGTATATAAAGAGAGGATTAAAGTTTTATGACTATTTATAGGTGTTATTTTCTCTTATATCCATTATTTTCTGAAAACATTTGTAAAAGTCAAGCAATTTATTTTCCCAGAGAGCTTTAAAAAAACTTCACTTATAATAGGGCAGAATTACAGTGGAGAATCTTATTTTAAAGGTTTCCATGAAATGGTACTTCACCAAAGTTTTGATGAGGATGTCTGTAAAAGAAAATTAGTCCATAGTTAAGAAATGTCTTAAAGAATGTAAAGGAGGTTGTAAAAAGTCACTTTTAAATTGAGTTTTCATAAGTTTTTATATCTATTCTCTCTGAAATAGAGATAATAGAGTATATTTCCATATACTATGTAAATCATGTAAAACTTGAATAAAAACTGTCAAAAAGAAGATCTTCATTCCTATGAAGCATGAAAACAAACCCAAGAATGGAGACCACCTTGCTGTGGCTTCTGATGTCATCAGCTTCTGTTTGCTGTAATAGCCTGCCAGCACCCACTGTGAAAATGTTAAAGAAATGTATAATCAGGGGAATGAGAATGAAAGGCAGAAGTGTAATCAATTAATATTTATTAACGTCCATTTAAATTGTGGTGATAGTTATAATAAGTGACAGTGAGAAATGTCGAGAAAAGGACACCAGGGCACCAGCGTTCAGAAAGCAATGGGATTGGTCTGCTTCATGGATTAAATACAAGTGTGGCTGTTACAGGGGAGAGCTCGGTTTCTCTTCAGTTATTCTCCTTTTTATCAAAAATGTGTCAAACATTGACTAACAAGTTATCCTATGAAGCATGAAAACAAACCCAAGAATGGAGACCACCTTGCTGTGGCTTCTGATGTCATCAGCTTCTGTTTGCTGTAATAGCCTGCCAGCACCCACTGTGAAAATGTTAAAGAAATGTATAATCAGGGGAATGAGAATGAAAGGCAGAAGTGTAATCAATTAATATTTATTAACGTCCATTTAAATTGTGGTGATAGTTATAATAAGTGACAGTGAGAAATGTCGAGAAAAGGACACCAGGGCACCAGCGTTCAGAAAGCAATGGGATTGGTCTGCTTCATGGATTAAATACAAGTGTGGCTGTTACAGGGGAGAGCTCGGTTTCTCTTCAGTTATTCTCCTTTTTATCAAAAATGTGTCAAACATTGACTAACAAGTTAGATGTGTTAAATACTCTAGACTTAGTGTACATCATAGTTTAGTGCAAGGAGAATTTCCTGGCACTTTCCCATAAGAATGTAAGACTCCACAGATGTAATGAGACTTCAAGACTTGTATGTAGGAACAATGAAAATCTCCTTGATAAGGAAAGAGAATATAGTCCTGGAAAAGATGGTTACCAATTCAACAAAAGTGTCTCATAGAAGGCTCGACTCTGAGTACAAGCCAGTGTTGTTTGTTTTCATTATAAACTAAAGCAGAAGTAAATCCTTCTTTGAGGGCACAGACATTAATCTAAAACCTTATAATCTTCAAAATTAGAGAACTGAACAGCAAGCCCTCAAGCTGATGTTGAACATCATTGAGTTGAAGTCTGCAAATGATAATGACCAGAAAAATGGTCAAAGCATCTGCTTAGCCATGCTGAAGTCCAATTCAAAAGCCAGCTCTTGCAGATTTAAAGGAAAATTTCTTGTAGGCAAATGTCCTTTTCTACTCAAATTTGGTTTTGAAGACAATCCACAATGTCACTTCCTTCCTCATTCCATGGAGCTGTCTGTCATACACGGGATAAATATGCATTTAAAAGTTGCCAGCTAAGAAATTCCTTGTGTTCAGTGGTTAAGACTTTGCCTTCAAATGCAAGGGGGTGCAGGTTTGATTCTTGGTCATGGAGCTATGATCCCACATGCCTGGCAGCCAAAAAACAAAACATAAAAGAGAAGCAATGTTTCAACAAATTTAGTAAAGACTTTTTAAAAAATATGGCCCACATTTTAAAAAAATCATTAAAAAAGGTCGCTCTTTAGAGGACAGTTATGTAATATATCTTTCTTTAGTTGGTTTCTGTCCAAATGGTTCCTTTTTGTTGCTGTCACTTCTTGTTTTCTCCATGAGTAAGAGAACTTTGAGTTTGCACCTGGACACATGACTTCCTAAAATAATGGCCACATTGTCCAAACTCTCTCCCAGAAACTATGTGTGGTGACATATATTTGTTCTGCTGACAGTCTGTAAGCAGAAATACTCTTACGAGAAGGATGCTTGCTTTCTCTCCCGATTTTTCTGTCTCTTGGCTGGAATGCAGATGTGATTGCTGGATCTGAAACATGGAGAGAACCTGTATTCCTGAAAGCATCACAGTGTTGGTTTACAAGCTCCAGACTAAGGATTTTGTTTTCCTAAGAAAGGAAATAGCTCTTGCTTAAGCCACTCTATATTAGCTTGCAAGAGCTGCCATAACAAAGTACCATAGACTGGATGGTTTAAAAAATGGAAATTTATTTTCTCACACTTCTGGAGACTAAAAATCAGATGTTAATAGTGTTAGCCGGATTGGTTTTTTTCTGAGACGTCGCTCATCCCCCTGGGCCTGCACGTGGTCTTCCAGATTCCCTCTTAGAAGAAAGCCAATTGTATTGGACTAAGGCCCATCCGTATGACCTTGCTTTGCTGAAATTACCTTTTTAAAGGCCCTGTCTTCAAACACAGGCTTCCCTGGTGGCTCAGAGGTAAAGAATTTGCCTGCAATGCAAAAGATGCTAAGACACAGGTTCGATTCTATGTTCAAGAAGATCTCCTTGGAGGAGTAAATGGCAACACACTCCGATAATCATCCATGGAAAATTCCATGGACAGAGGAAACATCCCATTAGCAGTATTATTATTATTATTTTTACTTGTAGACAAACACATTCCTAACAAACTACAGGAAGATATTAAAATCTTCTAATTACTGATGGAAACTGGGTCATGCAAACATCACAGGCCTCTTAGACCTTTGCTCCTCAATAAACCTGACTTCTGACCCAGTTTAGGCACACTTTGGCCCTTGACAGGGAAACCTGTCCTACCAAACCTACAAGGTAGAAAGCAGACAAAATTGTGCTTTCTGAAATAAGACCCAAGAGATACCAAACCACATGTTTGAGTTTCTTCTCCCAAGTCAGCCAGACAGATCACTAAGTCACTCTACCCTGCGATGGTAAGTGATGAGCAGAGAGACACAAAAACTTGAGTTCTCTCATTAAAAATTCTCCATATGGAAAAATGGAGCTAAGGAAAGTGATTTTTCTCCCAGTTCCGTTCAGTTCAGTCATTCAGTTGTGTCTGACTCTTTGCGACCCCATGAATCACAGCATGCCAGGCCTCTTTGTCCATCACCAATGCTTGGAGTTCACTCAAACTCAAGTCCATCAAGTCGGTGATGCCACTCAGCCATCGCATCCTCTGTCGTCCCCTTCTCCTCCTGCCCCCAATCCCTCCCAGCATCAGAGTCTTTTCCAATGTGTCAACTCTTCACAGGAGGTATGATGGAAACTGGGTCATGCAAACATCACAGGCCTCTTAGACCTTTGCTCCTCAATAAACCTGACTTCTGACCCAGTTTAGGCACACTTTGGCCCTTGACAGGGAAACCTGTCCTACCAAACTTACAAGGTAGAAAGCAGACAAAATTGTGCTTTCTGAAATAAGACCCAAGAGATACCAAACCACATGTTTGAGTTTCTTCTCCCAAGTCAGCCAGACAGATCACTAAGTCACTCTACCCTGCGATGGTAAGTGATGAGCAGAGAGACACAAAAACTTGAGTTCTCTCATTAAAAATTCTCCATATGGAAAAATGGAGCTAAGGAAAGTGATTTTTCTCCCAGTTCCGTTCAGTTCAGTCATTCAGTTGTGTCTGACTCTTTGCGACCCCATGAATCACAGCATGCCAGGCCTCTTTGTCCATCACCAATGCTTGGAGTTCACTCAAACTCAAGTCCATCAAGTCGGTGATGCCACTCAGCCATCGCATCCTCTGTCGTCCCCTTCTCCTCCTGCCCCCAATCCCTCCCAGCATCAGAGTCTTTTCCAATGTGTCAACTCTTCACAGGAGGTGACCAAAGTATTGGAGTTTCAGCTTCACCATCAGTCCTTCCAATGAACACCCAGGACTGATCCCCTTGAGGATGGACTGATTGAATCTCCTTGCAGTCCAAGGGACTCTCAAGAGTCTTCTCCAACACCACAGTTCCAAAGCATCAATTCTTTGGCCCTCAGCTTTCTTCACAGTCCAACCTTCTCATCCATACATGACCACTGGAAAAACCATAGCCTTGACTAGATGGAACTTTGTTGGCAAAGTGATGTCTCTGCTTTTCAATATGCTATCTAGGTTGGTCATAACTTTCCTTCCAAGGAGTAAGCATCTTTTAAGTTCATGGCTGCAATCACCATCTGCAGAGATTTTGGAGCCCCCCAAAACAAAGTCTGACACTCTTTCCAATGATTCCCCATTTATTTCCCATGAAGTGATGGGACCAGATGCCATGATCTTAGTTTTCTGAATGTTGAGCTTTAAGCCAACTTTTTCACTCTCCTCTTTCATTTTCAGCAAGAGGTTCTTTAGTTCCTCTTCACTTTCTGCCATAAACGTAGTGTCATCTGCATGTCTGAAGTTATCGATATTTCTCCCAGCAATCTTGATTCCAGCTTGTGCTTCTTCCAGCCCAATTTTTCTCATGATGTACTCTGCATATAAGTTAAATAAACAGGGTGACAATTTACAGCTTTGACGTACTCCTTTTCCTATTTGGATCCAGTCTGTTGATCCATATCCAGTTCTAACTGCTGTTTCCTGACCTGCGTATAGGTTTCTCAAGAGGCAGGTCAGGTGGTCTGGTATTCCCATCTCTTTCAGAATTTTCCACAGTTTATTATGACTCACACAGTCAAAGGCTTTTGCATAGTCAATAAAGCAGAAATAGATGTTTTTCTGAAAATCACTTGTTTTTTCAATGATTCAGTGAATGTTGGCAATTTGATCTCTGGTTCCTCTGCCTTTTCTAAAACCAGCTTGAACATCTGGAAGTTCAAGTTTCACATACTGCTGAAGCCTGGCTTGGAGAATTTTGAGCATTACTTTACTAGCGTGTGAGATGAGTGCAATTGTGCAGTAGTTAGAGCATTCTTTGGCATTGCCTTTCCTTGGGATTGGAATGAAAACTGACCTTTTCCAGGCCTGTGGCCACTGCTGAGTTTTCCAAATTTGCTGGCATATTGAGTGCAGCACTTTCACAGCATCATCTTTTAAGATTCAAAATAGCTCAACTGGAATTGCATCACCTCTACTAGATTCGTTTGTAGTGCCGTTTCTCAAGTCCCACTTGACTTCTCATTCCAGGATGTCTGGCTCTAGGTGAGTGATCACACTATCATGATTATCTGGGTCATGAAGATCTTTTTTGCCTAGTTCTTTTTGTATATACTTGACACTTCTTATATAGTCTGCTTCTGTTAGGTCCATACCATTTCTGTCCTTTATTGACCCCATCTTTTCATGAAATGTTCCTTTGACATTTCTAATTTTCTTGAAGAGATCTCTAGTCTTTCCCATTCTGTTGTTTTCCTCTATTTTTTTGCATTGATCGCTGAGGAAGGCTTTCTTATCTCTTCTTGCTATTCTTTTGAACTCTGCATTCAGAGGCTTATATCTTTCCTTTTCTCCTTTGTTTTTGCTTCTCTTCTTTTCACAGATATTTGTAAGGCCTCCTCAGAGAGCCATATTGCTTTTGTGCATTTCTTTTCCATGGGGATGGTCTTTATCCCTGTCTCCCTGTACAATGTCACGAACTTCCATCCATAGTTCATCAGGCACTCTATCAGATCTAGTCCCTTAAATCTATTTCTCACTTCCACCTTATAATCATAAGGGATTTGATTTAGGTCATACCTGAATGATCTAGTGGTTTTCCCCACTGTCTTCAATTTAAGTCTGAATTTGGCAATATGGTGTTCAGGATCTGAGCCACAGTCAGCTCCCAATCTTGTTTTTACTGACCGTATAGAGCTTCTCCATCTTAGGCTGCAAAGAATATAATCAATCTGATTTCTCCCAGTATTAATGCTAAATAAAGTGTTTTCACATAACTGCTACCACTAAGATTTTAATTTCATTTTGCATTCAAATTTTTATTAAAGCCTGATAACATTGCAAACCAGAAGTCCAGAGAATGTGGCATATGAGTTTTTCAAAGTTATGGATTACTTAAACTGTCTCTTATAGGAGACACTTATTTTACTCAAACATTAGAAGATTCCTATTTGGGAAACATGGTAAAATTTGGGGCACTTGAGACACTGTGTTTTAGGAGTCACAATACCTAGGGAAGAGATCATGTTGCTGGAAATGTGTTAAAGACACTGACTGAGCTGCAGTCTCCGGATTTAGTCCATTTCTTGGCAGAGACCCGAGTTTGGCAAACTATGACTTATGTGGCAGTTTCAGCCCTTGCCCATTTGGCAAATAGTTTTACTGGAACATATTTTTTATATAAGATCTATGGCTATTTTGTGCTAAGACAACAAAGTAGAGACATTATGAAAGAGAACATAGTGTCCATAGGACCTAAAGTATTTAAGGTATGGCCTGTTCTGAAAATATTTGTTGACATGGGCCTAGAAGAGGGTCATACAAAATGCTTCCATTTTTAGCCATTAGTTTGCCCTTTTAAAATGCTAAATTATCATATGCAATTGGCTACATACTTATTCATAGAAACATTTTATGGATTATTGCATATATGAAGTGATGAATTCTACATTTTGTCACAAATGAAGGATTTGGTCCTTATATGTAAAATGTTCTGCTATGCTTAGAAAATTATGAGACACCACTTCATCTAAGCTAAGAACAAGTGTTCTAGTTAAGATCCAATTAGATAATTTTATTTCCATTGCACTCTAATGGGAAAATGGTTTGATAATATTTTAAATAGATTGAAAGGTTAGCTAGTGAAATTATTTTTCAGTGAATTAATGGTTTAGGATCATTTTCACTAACTCATTTCACTCATCTCAGTTTCATTAATATTAAATACAAGCTAATTCTCAGATAACTCATTTAAATATATGTATGCAAATAACCTAATGTTTTCTACAACACAAAAATTTTTTCTAAAGTAACTTAATCATGGCTGCCTAATTTTATTTTCTGTGAAATTAAAGTTATTTAATTCTTCAAAATCTAGTCAGAGTTCAGCCAATAGTGTAGTATATTAAATTATGGAATATAAACCTTTATTTTAAGCTCATAAATCTGAATAAAATTTCTGACTGAATGCTGCTTAATGAAAGAAAAATGAGATGTACTATTGTACTCTTCTCATTTAAATATATGTATGCAAATAACCTAATGTTTTCTACAACACAAAAATTTTTTCTAAAGTAATTTAATCATGGCTGCCTAATTTTATTTTCTGTGAAATTAAAGTTATTTAATTCTTCAAAATCTAGTCAGAGTTCAGCCAATAGTGTAGTATATTAAATTATGGAATATAAAGCTTTATTTTAAGCTCATAAATCTGAATAAAATTTCTGACTGAATGCTGCTTAATGAAAGAAAAATGAGATGTACTATTGTACTCTAAAGTATACCCCTCCCACTGGATTGTTGATCCCACTGCCTTATAGAGGGCAAATGTTTTCAATTACAAGCCTGGAATGCTTTCTCTTTTGAAAATATTTGTAATGTTTTATGGTAATTTTAGTATGAGTATGGATTAAACATAATTGTAAGTGTCACATACTTACCAGAATAGGATATAATTTATGGGCCTGCAGTGAGAGAAATGATTTTATTTATGCATATAAAAGATAATGTTAAGTCTCTGGAATCAGAATCCTGGAGTGCTACAAGAGTTTATTATCATCTCACATTTAAACACTTATGCTTCTATTATTGCTGGCAGTTTTCCATAGTAACCACTACCTGAACACAATTTAATTACATTGTACAGCAATTTAAATTAACTCAGAAGGGGCTGTTTAAAGAAGGATATTATACTATAGCATATCAATTAACGCTTATTCAAAGTAATTTTTAAGCCTAGGAGTTCCACATAAAACCATATTGCAAAACCACTACAGTATTGTAAAGTAAAATAAAGTAAAATTTAAAAAATTTAACTTTCTCAACAACAACAGAAAAACTGTATTGCTGGAGAAAATTATAATGTCATAAAAGAGAAGATAATGACACTATTGATTTTCTTTTCTCAATGTTATATTCTGGCAGAATGGGATAAACTTTCTTGATCTATTGGTTTTACATTCTCTATTTTCCTATAGGCAGTTATACTTTTACTGTGTGCTAATAAATCTGTTTTCAAAAATATATATAGCCTTTAAGTTTATTAATTCCACTGCTAGGAATGTAAATTCAAAAATTATATTGACATATGCTCACCATAGATTATTTATGATAATAAAAAATTCAACCTTGGCAATATGTTAAATAAGATCCAATCCTATGATCAATAGCTGCACAACCATTTAAAAAAGAGATTTAATATGAATTTTAATTAGATCAATAAAAGTGCATAAAATTATAAATTTACTATATATGCTTACATAAATACATATTCAGATATAATAACCTGAATGCTTAATAGTCACCCCTAGATTGTGGGTTTTACATTTTTTCTTTTTTCTCTTTTATATTTTCCTAATTTTATTCAGTGACCGTGTGTTATATTTGCTATCAGATGAGACAACTGTGAAATATATTTCAAATACAAAAGTATCAATCAGCTATAAATTCTAGGAACACTGGCTTTGTGTACCTGGCCCATTTATACTCCCAGAGACAAATGGACACACCATCTAGTCATCTATTTAAACCATTCCTTCAGTTTGACCAAGTGATGTCACATCTATTCAGATGCAGCAGAAAAGATGCATTGTGAGCTTTTTATTGGTATGTAAACTATTTGCAGAAACTGAAAAACCATTTAAAACTATGTGCTTTTTCACTTCAGGCAAAGAAACTAATATAATCAATAAATTTGGTACCTGGAAATTATGGTTTTAATCATGTGTTCTCTCTTCTTATTTCTTGTCTTTCTGCTGTGGCTAGGGGTAAGCATATTTTATTGGTGAGAGTGGTGAGAAAGGGCATACTTGTTTTTTTCCTGATCTTAAAAGAAAATTCACCCTTTTACCATTGGATATTATTTGTGGGCTTATCATATAGGACCTTTATTGTGTTGAGTAACATTTCTTCTATATTCAATTTGTTGTGAATTTTTATCATGAGAGGATGTTGAACTTTTGTCAATATTTTTCTGAATCTATGGAGATGGTCATATATTTTCATGTTTCATTTTGTTACTGAGACTTATCATAC
>SJYX01000051.1:272265-285121 GCA_006410675.1 Oreotragus oreotragus
GAAAAGATAAATAAAATTGACAAACCATTAGCCAGACTCATCAAGAAACAAAGGGAGAAAAATCAAATCAATAAAATCAGAAATGAAAATGGAGAGATCACAACAGACAACACAGAAATACAAAGAATCATAAGAGACTACTATCAGCAATTATATGCCAATAAATTGGACAACGTGGAAGAAATGGACAAATTCTTAGAAAAATACAACTTTCCAAAACTGAACCAGGAAGAAATAGAAAATCTTAACAGACCCATCACAAGCACGGAAATTGAAACTGTAATCAGAAATCTTCCAGCAAACAAAAGCCCAGGTCCAGACGGCTTCACAGCTGAATTCTACCAAAAATTTCGAGAAGAGCTAACACCTATCCTACTCAAACTCTTCCAGAAAATTGCAGAGGAAGGTAAACTTCCAAACTCATTCTATGAGGCCACCATCACCCTAATACCAAAACCTGACAAAGATGCCACAAAAAAAGAAAACTACAGGCCAATATCACTGATGAACATAGATGCAAAAATCCTCAACAAAATTCTAGCAATCAGAATCCAACAACACATTAAAAAGATCATACACCATGACCAAGTAGGCTTTATCCCAGGAATGCAAGGATTCTTCAATATTCGCAAATCAATCAATGTAATTCACCACATTAACAAATTGAAAAATAAATGCCATATGATTATCTCAATAGATGCAGAGAAGGCCTTTGATAAAATTCAACATCCATTTATGATAAAAACTCTCCAGAAAGCAGGAATAGAAGGAACATACCTCAGCATAATAAAAGCTATATATGACAAACCCACAGCAAACATTATCCTCAATGGTGAAAAATTGAAAACAAATAGTCTTTTGATTCACTCATCCATTCTATCTTTTGACTGAAATTTTTAATCCACTTACATATAAAGAAATTGTTGATGGGTAAGGACTTATTATTACCATTTTGTTAATTTTTTTTCTGTCTGTTTTGTAGATTCACTGTTCCTTGTTTCCTCTCTTGTTGTATGTGATTTGATTACTACTTGTAGTGGTGTACTTTGACTCCTTTATCATAATTTTTTCTGTATCCCCTCAGTTGAAAAAAAGTCCAGAGTCCCTTGTCAGGTGTCCTCCACAAGTGGATGGAGTCATTGGCTGAGCTTCCTGCCTGGGCCAGGTCGCAGCCTGCATTCAGCAATCAGACAAGTCTGTTGGTTTGGTTGTGCTACAGAGTAGGGATGCAGTCTGGGCTGCATGGCTGTATTGTGCAATATACTGGATACTAAGCCTGCCCAGTGTCACTGTTCAGACCCCATGGTTAGGGCAGGGCAAGTGGCTATAATTAACAACTGATCAGCCTACTGGCTTAATTCTTTGCCCAAATGCAGCTGTAGGATGGACTCTGAAGCTGCCAGAATTCTCTGGTCATGCTTCCTGGTTGCATAGAGCTGGAGACTATATTCAGTTGTTGGACAGAGTAGCAAATCTACTTCCATGTCCAGTCAGAGACATTGGCTTACTTTGCAAATAGGCGGAGCTGTTGGCTGGGATTTCTGTTTTGGCATTGATGCAAATGTATGTAGGATGCCCAGGTTCTCTGGACAATCTTTCTGCTCAGGCCGGACTGGAGGCTACAGTTAATGGCAGGTGGTGCTTTGAATTGCTTCCTTGCCCAGGTAGGACTATAGAGTAGTCTCCAACCAGTATAGCTGGTAGGCTAGACATGAATCAAAACTGCCCATTGAGCTCTCTGGCCAGACTGGGCCATTGGCTCTACTCTGTATATGGACAGAGCTGCTGGTTGGGTTCTACCCAGGCACAGCTTTGAGGAGAACTGTGGTCTGACAACGTCTGAGCACTGGTTGCCATAAGCTCTGCCCACCTCTCCAGTGTTCTGATCCTAGGGTTCCCTAGAGATCCCTGTGAGGCAGGACCCAAATAGGCCTCCTGGGAAGTGCTCCTCACTGCTGGGGGAGCTGGATATTCCCCTGGGCTCATTTATTCATTTTTCTTACTGGAGAAACCATAGACCAGATGGTTCCCTTTGGAGTGGCACAATGTGGCATGGGAGGGGTGATGTGGTCAGACACTACCTGCTCTTCTCACCCTTAGAATGCGGTCAGTCTCTGTGTTCCAGAAAGGAGCATATTTCAGCTTCATCCCTTGTACCCGAATGTATATTGCCATCTTGATGACATCACTCTTCACTTGCAAGTTTCTAGTACTGAAAATATTAATTAATATATTTTCTCTTTCTTTCTATCTTTCTCCCTCTTTCTCTCTCTTTCTGGTGATGCCAATAGAATGTCTTTTTTTTTTTTTTTTTTTTGGTCGACACTGAAAAAGAATGTCTTTAATCAATGCATGCTGCAAGCATTTTGAATGTCATTGGTATATAGTTGACTGAAACCCATTACCCACCTCAAAGTGAATTTTCATTTTACCATATGCAAAAGATAGTTACAGATTTTCATATTAGCTACTGATTAAAATATTTTGTTAAGGTAGGACATGGGCTGAGTTTTTATCTTCCTCTTAATTACAAACCTATATTGCAGAATTCTTTCTGTGAAATGAGCCATCAACATTGTATGTCTTTCATATCCATGCCATGTATAGACATTGGCTTGTGTAGCATTTAGATATGTGCTTTGAGAATTTGAGAGTTGAGTAGCATTTGGAGAAGTGTATTGTGCAACCAGTTGAGTTGTGATATTTAAAGGGATGCAACAGATGTATCCCAACACCAACCTCATGGCCCCTTGTTTTATTCTTTAGGTACCTCACTTCCATCGATGTTGGAATAAAATGGGTGAGCCAGGGGCTGGGAACTTTTGCATAATCTTTAACATGTACTACCCTGATTAATAAACCTTAGTATAATTATGTAGGAGTCAGACATTCTTTGTAACTCTCACAATCCACTTTGATTTTATTTCTAAATAGAAGACACAAATCAAAATGGATAGGATAGACTGACCAGATCAAGTGAGAAATTACAGTTCCAATTCATTCCAGCCTGTCAACTCATCTAAACTTTTCCCCCTTCTATACCATTATTGTCTTACTTGATTAACAATTCAATATAGAAGTTAAGGTTATTGCAGAATGTCCCGAACTCAAAACTTTATGCAAATATGTAGCTTATTGGCTTAGAATTAAATGTCTTATTCTATTATGATCTGGGTGCTTTGTTTGGATGGGAACATTGACAGACAAATAAGGTAGGCAGCATCTCCTAACATATGCATTTTTCTTCAAAGCATTGCTGTTTTATATTGTAACCCATTACTAATCTTACAACTCATTTGTTACCTGTATACACCCTACTTTTTCTTAAACACCTAAAGAAAATGACACAAACACACACACATACACAAAACCAACCAGCTTTTACTGACATACAAAGTGATTCCATTCATTTGAAGTTTTTTATTAAGAAAGGTATAACATAAAGATATTATAATAGAAAAATAAAATGAAAAAGTGACATAAAATGGGAAATACAAATGTTTAAGAAAATATTATATATGAATAAGCATAAAATTAAACTGTGAGCTTCCAAAAATAAGGTAAATATGAAAAAAGGTTGTGTAATTCTTACCATCAAACCAGATAACGTACACGTTAAAGAAATACAATTTTTTTCTGACATTTTATAAAGAAATGTATCACACATATTAAAAAAAAGAAACAAAGATAGTAGATGATGCTATCTGAACAATAGTTTGGTAAAAGATGCAAAAAAATGTTCACAAAAATATTATATCTATTGATTTTCAGTGAAATCCAAAAGCAAGTGGTTAACTTGAAACTGAATGAAATATGTTGGTAATCTGGTGTGTGTGTGTGTGTACATGTGTGTTTAATCTGATAAAGTCAAGCCTTAGATACTTGATCTCTAAAGGACAAGAGATAGTGTGTTCCTTAAATAAACTTTGTCAAATACAAATTTTCTAATCAAGGATCTGTCAACTAATCTAAAAAGCACACAACATGAGATCTGTGAGTTCAGTTTTATTTGGGGCTTTCTGAGGAGCATAACCTGGAAACAGTCTCTCGGACAGCTCTAAAAAGTATGAGCAGATCAGAACCTATGTGATTTTGGGGAAGGGAGTTTGTGCAAACACTCATTTTTGGAGAAGGTTTTTGCTAGTCTTGGGGAGTAGATGCCTATGTTAACAGTTTCAGTGCTTTTGTAGATAAAAGAAAATGCAAGGAATTGGGTTCATAAAACGGTCCCCTGACATTGCCTAACTAGCCTGTTTTGTCATTTTTTTCAGTGCACAGAATGCCTTATTCCTGATCTCCACCCTTAACTTTCAAGGTATTCTAATGGTCAGCAGCTACAGTGGCTGGTGACTTCATTCTTGTAGAACCAGATGGTGAGCAGCATTGTTTTAGTTGTCAGGACCCAGAAGACATCCAAAAAAGCTAAACTTCTTGTCCTTAGCCTGAGATACAAACAAACAAATATAGTAGGCAAGCCTGCTGTATTGCCTAGAAGAGAAGAAGCAGGTTATTTGTAATCTAGTCAGATACTCAACAAGCTTTCCCTTCTTTGTATCTCCTCTACCTCTTTTCTTTTTGTTCTCTTGGATCTGAGCAATATTCCAGTCTCTCAAAGGTAAATCCCAATGAGCCCAGAGACAACTCAGGTGCTCCCTCAACACCCTCTTTATTTCCTTGGTTACATATTGAAGCCTGGAGACAGGCTTCATTTTCTCTGGGTAGAGGCTGAGGGCCCATTCATGGCCCACAACCTTGTTGTGGGAAAAGGGCATGCTTAACTCAGTGAAGCTATGAACCATGCTGTATAGGGCCATCCAAGATGCACGGGTCATTGTGAAGAGTTCTGACAAGAAGAGGTCTACTGCAGAAGGAAATGGCAACCCCCTCCAGTATTCTTGCTCAGAGAACCCTGTGAACAATATGAAAAGACAAAATTATATGACACCATAAGATGAGCCCCCAGGTCAGAAGGTGTCCATTATACCACTGGGGTAGACTAGAAGGCAATTACTAATAGTTTCAGAAAGAATGAAGGGGCTGGGCCAAAGCAGCAATGATGTTCAGTTGTGGATATGTAGCAGTGAAAATAAAGTTCATTGCTGTAAAGAACAATATTTCATCCTATAATGAATCATCCAGGTCCATGAATCGAGGTAAATTGGACATGGTCAAGAAGGAGATAGTGATTGAACATTGACATTTTAGGAATCAGTGAACTAAAATGGATGGGAATGGGTAAATTTAACTCATATGACAATTATATCTACCACTGTGGGCAAGAATCACTTAGAAGAAATGGGGTAGCCTTCATAGTCAATAAAGAATCCAAAATTCAATGATTGGGTGCAATCTCAAAAATGGCAAAAATACCTTGGTTTGTTTCCAAAGCAAATCATTCAACATCACAGTAATCCAAACCTATGTCCCACTTACTAATGCTAAAGAAGCTGAAGTTGAATGATTCTATGAAGATTTACAACACTGTCTAGAATTAATACCCCCCAAAATGCCCTTTTCATCATGGGAGATTAGAATGCAGAAGTAGAAGTCAAGAGATATCCAGAATAACAGGCAAGTTTGGCCCTGGAGTACAAAATGAAGCAGGGCAAAAGCTATTAGAGTTTTGTCAAGAGGATGTGCTGGTCATAGCAAGCACCCTTTTCCAACAAACCAAGAGACAACTTTACACATGAACATCATCAAATGGTAAGTAATGAAATCAGATTGATTATGTACTTTGTAGCTGAATATGGAGAAGCTCTATACAGTCAGCAAAAGCAAGATCTGGAGCTGACTGTGGCTCAGATCATGAGCTCCTTTTAGCAAAATTCAGGCTTAAAATGAAGAAAGTAGGAAAAGCCACTAGGCCATTCAGGAGTGACCTAAATCAAATTCCTTATGGCTTATATAGTAGAAGTAAGGAATAGATTCAAGGGATTATATATGGTAGACATAGTGCCTGAAGAATTATGGTCAGAGGTTTGTAACACTGTAGAGGAAGCAGTGAACAAAAACATCTCAAAGAAAAATAAATGCAAAAAGGCAAAGGGGTTGTCTAGGAATCTTTAAAAATAGCTGAGGAAAGAAGTGAAAGGCAAGGGAGAAGGGCAAACACCCAACTGAAGAGAGTTTCAGAGAATAGTAGGGAGAGATAAGGCCTTCTTATGTGAAAAATGCAAAGAAATAGAGGAAAACAATAGAATTGGAAAGCCTAGAGGTTTCTACAAGAAAATTGGAGATATCAGGGGAACACTTCATGCAAGTATGGACATGAAATGATAAAGACCTAATGATAAGGAAAGAAATGATAAGGACCTAACAGAAGCAGAAGAGATTTAGAAGAGGTGGCAATACACAGAAGAACTATACCAAAAAAAAAAAAAAAGTCGTAATGACCTGGATAACCACTACAGTGTGGTCACTCACCTAGAGCCAAACATTACTGAGTGTGAGGTCAAGTGGGCCTTAGGAAGCATTACTATGAAAAAACCTAATAGAGGTGATGGAATTCCGGCTGAGCTATTTAAAATCTTAAAAGATGATACAATTAAAGTGCCCCACTCAATTTGCACTCACATATGTCAGCAAATTTGGAAAACTCAGCAATGTCTACAGGACTGGAAAAGGTCAGTTTTCATTCCAGTCCAAGAAGGACAATGCCCAAAATCATTCAAACAGCCTTACAGTTGCACTCATTTCACATGTTAGCAAGGTTATTCTCAAAATCCTTGAAGGTACGCTTCAGAACTACATGAACGGAGAACTTCCAGATACATAAGCTGGGTTTCAAAGAGATAAAGGAACCAGAAAATAAATTTTCAATGTTTGTTGGATCATAGAGTAAGCAAGGAAGTTTCAGAAAAAAAACATCTATTCCTGCATCATCGATTGTGCTAGAGTCTTTTACTGTGTGGATCACAACAAACTGTGGAAAATTCTTAAAGAGATGGGAATACCAGACCACCTTACCTGTTTCTTGAGGAACCTGGGTGCAGGACAAGAAACGCTTAGAACCAGGCATGGAACAATAGACTGGTTCAAAATTTGGAAAGAATTACAGGGCTCCACTAATACTTTGACATTAGTTAAGCTATCTTTTGTTCTAGTAAATTTCAGAGTTAAATTATAGTGGTATTGCTCCATTGATCCATTGGATAAATTTTAGGCTTTCTACAGAATGCCAAGGAGATTTACTATCTTAATACCTTCTTTTTTTTTTTTTTTTTTCTTTTTTGTCTGAGATTCATGGAGTCATTATGAATGATTAAGCCACATAAGTTGGTAGGGAAAGGTATGAACACCATTTTTCAGCTTTCCTTGCAGGATAGAGTTTTCTGATGCTAACAAGTTTAGCTGATTCTATGACTGGAATACATTGTCAGCAGTGGAAATGGTTCAGCTATGTTATTATCCAGTTTCTTTTCCAGAGATCAGATGGAAAAGGAAGCATTGTTAAATAGGGATCTTCCCATACAAAGGATTTTCTTAATAGTCTGATAATCATTTTAGCCTTTCCATATCTTACAGAGGATGCCAAGAAGTAAGACAATGATATAGGTTACCTGAATCTGTGTCAATCAAAATCTAACTCTTTGGGGATTTAGACTGGACATCATTTACATAGCAGAACTGTCCCTACCCTGATTTTCACCAGAAATTCCTATTTTAAATACTATATTTCCTCTCTGTGATATCTCAGCAATATATCCTTGAAAATACATGCAAAATAAACTTCAGATTGAAGTTAATATTGGGGTAGTCAGATTCTATCTCTGAAGTTTAAGTCATTAAACTTTAGATAAAAGGTTTAGAGAAGAATCTTTAAAGGAGCATATTCAGTTTGATTTAGGTTCAGTAAGTAGTTCAACTAGATTATTAACTGTGTGCATCAATAAACATTTGACCAATCAATAAGTATTTGTGGAACAAAATGGAAAATTATAATAGTTGTATCATTTAAAATTAATTTTTTCAATTTATTCTTTCAAAATTAAAGTAATATTATTCCTGAGTTGCTTCATCTGTAGTATTAGAGATATCTATCTTCTCTAATGAATAATTATTACTCTGCTAAAGTAGTATCAACATAAGTCATTTAAGTAGCATCATCCAACACACTTGACATATTTGCTTTAAAATATGAAACAGAAATTTGTATTAATGACATCACTTAAAATGAGAAAAATTGTTATGAAGCATAAGAGAAATAATGTTTTTGCTTTTGTAGCAGATCAGATTCTAATTTGACTTCCTTAAACAATGTGAAATACAATATTGGAGCTCTATGTATCTGTTAACACCAAGCAAAAAGAGCCAGTATTCAGAGATTCAAACTGAGTTAAACGTATATGCACATGGATATTCATACACATATATATTTTTTAATTTAAAAATATCCAGAGTATACATGAACTCTTGCTCTACCCAAATGGAGTATAGGACTATATGATTCACAGCAGTAGTGGATCTTCACAAGGTAAGCTGTTATCTGCCCTTTGCAGACAATGCAATTATTCTGGGTTCAGTGTTAGCAACCTTGGAGAGAAAATGAGTACTGAGGGCATTTAGCTCATGACACTGATATTTGCTCAATTCTGGCTCTACTTCTTGAAGTTTAACTTCAGCCTTGGAAATGGGTGCAGCCTTGGAAGTGGAAATGGAAGTTTTATCTCAAGATACTTTTGTATAACGTGTGAATTAGAGACGGTTTAGTTGGCAGTGATTTCAGAAATACATGTTTAACTCATTTAGATAGGAGAAAGTAAGCATACAAATGTTCAGTTTGCTATTGTAGCTGAGAGTTTCCAATTAGTAATGAACATAAAGTTTATGTAGAATATTCAACAGTCATTAGAATAGTAAGGCTTTTATTCTACATAAGTTTTACAGTGTCTTCTTACTATATAATGAATTAAAGAAAATATACCTAATTTGTAATTGAAATGATGGTACTTAAATTAAATCTGTCCAATTCAAAAAATACAAATATAGATCATCTGAAAAGCATGACCCCAATACACTTGTGCTAAGTTGCTACAGTCATGTCCTACCCTTTATGACCCTATTCACTGTAGCTTGCCTGGCTCCTTTGTGCATGGGGAGAGGATATTGGAGAGGAGAATCCAGGCAAGAATATTGGAGAGGATTGCCATTTCCTCTACAGCAGATCTTCCCAACCCAGGAATTGAACTGGGGTGTCTTGAATTGCAGGTGGGTTCTCTACCAACTGAGCTATGACGGAATACACTTACTTTTTGTTTAATATATGTCACACTTGTGAGAACCTCAAAACTTTTGTATTTGGCTACAATCATATTAAAAATACAACTTTGAGGCAATTCTAATAAATGGAACACTTTTAGAGGTCGAATGCAACCTTGAAATCTTGTAAAACTGCTTTGAATCATAGAACCTCTCAAAAATGCATGCTGAACAAATTTAAGTTAACCTGAGATTAAGTTCTAGAATATTCAGTTAAGTTGGAATCCTCTCTATTTCTCAGCTTCTGAAAATAATCTTTTTATATAGTTGTGTCAGGACCATAGTAAGATTTAAAGGTTAAGATCCCTGGATGGGAAATAGGAAACCTTAAAATGAAAAATGTCTGCTCTAATGGAATAGGTGCTGAGGGTTAATGATAGTGGGTGTGTCACACAGACAACCTTTGGGTGTCAGGAAGGTCCAACCAGATGAATGGAGTGTTTTCTGGAGAAGCTGAACATGGAGAAAATTTATATTGGGTGATACATCTTTCAGTATAGTAGCTGTTAAAGAAAGTCTGCTACCGCTATTAGGTAACAAGTCATTATTCCCGAAGTAGAGAATATTGATTTATCATTTATATCACCTCGTCCCAGGTACAAGGTTTCTTCTCTGAGGGAGCTTAAATTTTAATCTCTCAGCATGACTTTCAGTAATCTGTGTGTACACACATGCAGAAGGGAAAGAAGATATAGGAAATATAATTTAAAACCAAAAATGACTCTACCTCCCAACACAAAAGTTAAACATGTGTGGCTATTTTACAGAGACTTCATGTAAGCCTTCCAAGATTGTGTGATTTGCTTGAATTGACAATAATCTAAGAATTCTGGCTCCTCTATCCATTTTGAAGACCTAGTAGTTAGTAGGGATCCTTTTGGATGAATGGCTCAGATGGTAAAGAATCTGCCTGCAGTGCTAGAAACCTGGGTTCCATCCCTGTGTCGGAAAGGTCCCCTAAAGAAGGAAATGGCTACACACTACGGTATTTTTGCCTAAAGAATCCCTTGAACAGAGGAGTCTGGCATGCTATGGTCCATGGGGTTGCAAAGAGTTGGACATGACTGAGCAACTCACACTTTCATTTTTCACTTTTTGCAAATGGGGTCCACTAGGCACAGTCTGTAGAGAGGGAGGAGAGGAGAGGCAGGGGGGTACAAGTTTGAAGGTGGGGGTGGGGAAGATAAAAAGCCGTCACAAGGATGAGCAGGGTTTGGAGAAGAAGAACCAGAGCCCGCATTATGCTCCAGCTCTTACTGAAGCTACAAAGCAGATGTGATGGTGGAGTTGGCAGTAATTTTGGAAAGTGTAACCGTAAGCATAGCAGGAAATTAAGACATGCTGTTTGGGAGCTGAACAAAACACTTATTTGCAGAAGTAATAATAATACATTTATTTATTGGGATGGATAACCAAACGTTTTCTAGAAACAAAGAGAGTCCATTATGATTATTCCTTTTTGATAGAAAGACTATAAACTCTAGTTACTCTGTCCCAGTCAGGGAATCTGGAGTCTGACATTTTCAACTTTTCTAGAAGAGCACATGGAGGATTTCCTACCTGAAGCTCTTTGTTGAGGAATGAAAAAGCATTAAAGATGCAATAGGTGCTTTTAACAAATGTATGCAAATTACGTTATGATGGAAATTGTGTCTAAAAGATTTTCTCATTAAGAGAAGTGCCAACAATCTGTTTATAGAAAGCACTTCATGTTTGTAGTTTGACATACTCACAACCATTTCAAAGCCACTTAAGGTACTCTGTGAGCCAGCAATAGCCTCCCTGTGGTCTGTGTGATCAACACTCTCTAATCAGGGCAGCACATCACTTGAAAGGATGTACGTTGCCATCTTAATATTTAATTAGGTTTAAAAAATTAGCCCCCTGCAATGGTATTGTAGGCACATCACAGCTGCTGAACTCTCTGAGAGACCCCTGTGGGGTTAAAGGTGTGCTCAACACCAGCTTTAGAGCCCTGTCAAATGTGACAAATCATGCTTTTGATGCTTGTAGCCATCCTTCTTCACAGACTTGACATCACCACTCCTTGTAGAGAATTGGGGATATGAAAAATACTAGCAAGTAGGATATTTTTGCCACAAGCAACAATTTCTGTTCATTCAGCACTTTTGCAGCAGAATTGCTTGCTGAAGTGATGTGATATAATGATACACAAGAGTTGGAATTTTCTTGATATTAATTTTAAAGAGCTAGAGCTTTGGAACATCAGGGCAACAGAACCAAACACTTGAGGCAGAGCTGCTTTCGCCTTGTTGTTTATTCTGTAGTTGCTGAAATGAGAGTTTCACTAGATAGGATTAAAGGGAAGATTGTAAGTATTTGGTTGTTCCCATACATTTTGCAAGAACTCCGAATGTCTGAAATAGAACATAGCGATTGCTCTAGCTGGAAGAGAAGTGTCATTCTTGCCCATTTATTAGTCTGTGATTTTCTGTAACAATTTTAATTCTGAAGAAATATCCTCAGGGCCAGAAACTTATTAAAATTCTGTGTGGAGTAAGGGTGCTGCCTTGGGTGCTTTATGGAGTTGCAAAAAGAGAGGTTGGCCCTGCCCGTAGGGGCAGGAAATGTAATAAAAGATGCAGGTAAATAAAAATGACTGTGTGTACAAGACCAGTGACCAAATATTAATAATGACACCAACATTCATAAAATCGGCTGAATGAAAATTTGGCATCAGCTTAGTGAACTGTATTGCACCAAGAACAGAGCACACACTGATTCTACTGCTACTAATAATAAATACCTATGAAATCCTCTCGTGCTAGGCAATCAACTTACCTCATATTAAATCTTTATTACAGTCCCATAGTATAGTATCAGAGAAGGCAATGGCACCCCACTCCAGCACTCTTACCTGGAAAATTGCATGGATGGAGGAGCCTGGAGAGCTGCAGTCCATGGGGTCGCTAAGAGTCAGACACGACTGAGCGACTTCAGTTTCACTTTTCACTTTCATGCATTGGAGAAGGAAATGGCAGCTCACCCCAGTGTTCTTACCTGGAGAATCCCAGGGTCGGGGGAGCCTTTTGGGCTGCCATCTATGGGGTTGCACAGAATCAGACACAACTGAAGTGACTTAGCTGCAGCAGCAGCATAGTATAGTATAAAATATATATAAGATAGTATGACCCTCAATTGATGGAGAAGAAAGGTAATTTTTTTTCCATTTTTTTTAGTAAGACTTTTTAAAGAGCAGTTTAAGGTTCACAGCAAAATTGAGGAAGGCGCAGAAAGTTCCCATATACCCCTGCCACCACACATGCACAGTCTCCCTCTTTTACTAGAAGGGTACATTTGTTACAGTTGATGAATCTATACTGACACATCATCACCCGAATTTCATATTTCAAATTAGGTTTTGTTTTACATTCCATAGGTCTGGACAGATATATAATGACACATGGCCATCATTATGTGGTATCAGACACATTGTTTTCACTGACCAAAAAACCTTCTGTGACCATAAAACCCACTGACCATAAAACCCACATTTATCCTTTCCCACTGCCCCTAACCTCTGGAAATTGCTAGTTTTTTTTGTGGTTTTTTTTTTTTTTTTTTTTTCCTCATT
>SJYX01000051.1:290714-312459 GCA_006410675.1 Oreotragus oreotragus
AATGATGCTAAAGCTGAAACTCCAGTACTTTGGCCACCTCATGAGAAGACTTGACTCATTGGAAAGGACTCTGATGCTGGGAGGGATTGGGGGCAGGAGGAGAAGGGGACGACCGAGGATGAGATAGCTGGATGGCATCACGGACTTGATGGGCGTTGAGTCTGAGTGAACTCCGGGAGATGGTGATGAACCGGGAGGCCTGGCGTGCTGCGATTCATGGGGTCACAAAGAGTCGGACACGACTGAGCGACTGAACTGAACTGAATTGAAATTAAAGAATAATTAATTCTTTAATGATATAAGAGTTGGAAAGATATGACACACTGGGAAAACGTAAGATGTTTGACCTTGAGATTAAGGATGCAATGTAATGACAAAGAATATATGTAAGTCAATGGGCCTTGAGAGGGTGATGATAAGATTAAGGGATTTAGAGGCTTCTGTATTGGAATTGTTATCTATGTAGATTTTGAAATTATCAGAATCTATTCAGGAGTTTTGGAAAGAAAGATCAATGAGATAAGAGTTCAAATGTTCAATAAATGAGGGATGGTCAAGGGTGAATTGGTTGCAATTGAATGAATATAGATGCTGTGGTTTGGCGGGTGTTATGCATTTGGGCACTGGGGAGATTCCAGGAGGGAAGCAGAATTTTCTAGAAATAGCTATGAGAAACATGGATGGCTTCCATCTCCCAGTCCTATGGTGCAAGGTCTGTTGGGGTGGGAGTCATCACTGTACATGCAAGATAATAATTTCATATTTTGCTCATTTCTCTTTTTGAAGTGTTTGAAAATTAACTGTTTTTATCAGGATAGTTCCAGGATCAACAATAGATATCCAGAAGACTGATATGCCCACTGTGAGTAAATTGATTAGAGGTAGAGGAAAGAAGAGAGATTAAGAATAGGCTTTTTATTACATAGCTGCAAGTGAGAAATTACAAGAATTTTGGAAGTGGGATGCCATAGCAGTACAGTTGGAGGAAAACCAGGAAAAACACAATATAAGGAAGCAATTCTGATAGGGGGATAGCCACCCTTAGATTCTCAGAAATCCTAAAATCAGTATGGGATGGAATGCTTTATATTAAGCACAAAGAAATAAATTATTAATTTCATAACTTTACAGCATAGTATAGCTGAAATCAGAGTTCAGCTTTCCTATCAGTGCCATAAAACAAACAAAACAACTAAATCCTAACTGAATCCTGAAGTTTCTGTTCTGGTTTTATCATCACTATAATTGTTGTTGTAATTAATTGGATGTTAATAAATCCTAACTTGAGCAAAAAATTATTCTTGATCTTTTTTTAGCACAATATATATTTAATGTAAATTCAACAAAAAATAAGGCACCATCAAAAGAAAATATGAAAGTCTAACTAGAGGGAAATGTTTGCACTCTATATTTTATAACTGGTTATAGAAAATCATTTTTATTTCACAAAACAGTGATTTTAAAGTGTCCAGCAATATTAGTCACAGTGAGGTAATGGAGTCTCTTTTGTTGGGAATTTTTATTTTCCTTTTTTTCAGTTATGCAGGTTTATTGTTAGATGGTCAGTTCATGCTTACTGTGTGACTGAAAGGTGTTGGCAAAAGAGAGAGTCAAGGTTTAATCCTAAGGGAGGTGAGGGCATTGTCTGGCCACTCCCTTTATCCAGATGGTAACTTTACATCCCCTGAGCATTATCTGGCAGTGTACACAGCCAACACCTCTACTTATAATCAATAAGCCAGGAAATATAAAGCAACATTAGGTATGCCCACCATCCACATGCAACCTGGTCAGAACGGGAGTGTCAATCAAGAAACTTCCCTCAGTTTGCAGTGACAGCAGGTTTGGATATGGAAATACTCAAAGCAATCATCTGTTCCTGTCTCCACCTGCACTGTGCACCTTAGACTTTGGAAGAATAGGGGCCAATCACATGAGTAAGTAACCGAAGTACATTCAGCCCCACTTTTTGGTCTAGGTAGTGGGTGTTAGGTATGGGTTGAAATAGCTTCCTTTCCATAGTAAGCACAGTTCTTGTCATCATCTGCAAAGCATCACTGTTTGAGACAGCTCATCAAACACCCAGGAAGTGTAACTATCTCAAAGAAGCAATTTGTCCTAAAATGATTTACTCCTTTCTAGAAGAGTGTTTAATTCGAGATTTTAAGGAAATAAGATAGTGAGGGTATTAATGAAGGCAAACAATTCCAAGTAACTGTTCCTCTAATTATATAAGTACACAACATAACTTAATCATTTAAATTGCTAAAAAGCTGTTGCTGCACTTTCTGGCCGTTGCAAATGCGTTGTTATGCATGACTGTAGGTGTTCTACCTACAAATATATGCACATATCTGTGCATGTGTAAATGGGTGTACTTATCTTGCAACAAGATGATTTTAACATGCCTTCAGTATGCACCTATTTTCATTTTTACAGAGATTGGCAATGAAAGTTATCTGTTCTTTAACTGAATGTTCATTTGTTGATTCTGCATATTACTTATTATCAATCCATATAGATTTGCAGTGAGCTTCCCTGGTGGCTCAGACAGTAAAGCGTCTGTCTAGAATGCAGGAGACCCAGGTTCGATCCCTGGGTCGGGAAGATCCCCTGGAGAAGGAAATGGCAATCCACTCCAGTACTATTGCCTGGAAAATTCCAAGGACAGAGGAGCCTGGTGGGCTACAGTCCATGGGGTCGCAAAGAGTAGGACAAGACTGAGAGACTTCACTTTCACTTTCACTTTGGGGTATTTAGCCAAGATTATGGTTCAATTCTTGCTTTAAATTGTCATATATACCTAGNCTGGGTCGGGAAGATCCCCTGGAGAAGGAAATGGCAATCCACTCCAGTACTATTGCCTGGAAAATTCCAAGGACAGAGGAGCCTGGTGGGCTACAGTCCATGGGGTCGCAAAGAGTAGGACAAGACTGAGAGACTTCACTTTCACTTTCACTTTGGGGTATTTAGCCAAGATTATGGTTCAATTCTTGCTTTAAATTGTCATATATACCTAGGTGGATAATTAGACAAGAGACAAGCACAATATGAAGTGCCGAATGCTGTAATTAGGGTACTTTAATAACATAGAGGAAAACTGCCAAACCAATTCAGCCTGGAAGCCACGTTTCTTCTCACACCTAGCTGATTCCTGAAGAATAACAGACTTCAGCTTACTGTCCCTACTAGGAAAAAATATCATCAATACTTTGTACTTCATAATAATGGTCTTATAACTGAAATCCCCATCTTGCACTGCTTTATTTTTGGAACTAAGCAAGAAAAGTTGAGGAAATGGGTGAAGCAAGTTATTTGAGGCTAACAAAAGTTAGCCTTGCTGCTGCTGCTGCTGCTAAGTCACTTCAGTCTGTCTGACTCAGTGCGACCCCATAGACGGCATCCCAGCAGGCTCCTCCATCTCTGGGATTCTCCAGGCAAGAATACTGGAGTGGGTTGCCAAGGCAGCAGCACCACCCTGTAGCAGCTGCCTGGGAGGCAGCCCAGAAAGAGGACGCTACCTGGGTGGGAGGAGAAACCCGGGGCGAGAGCGGGCTTCTCTGCTGGGTCAGCCCAGGTTCCGCCGGGTTCTGCTGCCCCCTTGTGGCCAATGCGGTGGACTGAGAAAGGGCTTCTCTGGCGAAGGACGCTGAGGGAAAGAAGGAAAGGAGATGCAGACAAGGAATGTGAGAAAAATGGACACGGACACAGGAAACCAGACACAAAAGACTTCAGGCTACAGAGCTCCTCGCATACGAAGTTAAATGATGCGCAAGGTGTGTCTGTCACAGAAGTCAGATGAGGGGGTCCCTGGCTTGCTGTAGTGTTTAGGGTTAGGGACCTGAGGGACTGTCCTGGGGTGGGGGGACTTAATTCAAGTACTTACTGACTTACTGAAGAGTTAGCTCTTATTTGTTTTATTTATTACTTTTATTTTATTTGGTTATTTTTAATAAAATAGTATTGTTTTAAGAACAAAACTGAGTTCCCACAGGACAGTGTCGCAACAACATCAGCATCTCCGTCCAACCCAGTCCCCACTCACCAGTCTAAGCCCCAAGGCTCCCCATCTTACTGTTCCCCTGAAGTCTGAGAAGGGAGGATCTCCCCCTTCATGGACCCCTCCGCCAAACTCCTCCTGAATACACGTTCATGAGACCACGCACGCATACACACACACCCTAACTTTGCAAAGGCCCAGCCTTGGGTCTGCCATTTCCTCCAAACAGAATTCTTTCTTCCTTCACCTGCCCCCTCCCCTTTCACCTCTCCCAGCATCCCTGATAGAAACTTCAGGACACACTCCCCACAATCACTGGCTCACTGGGCATTAGTTGACAGCCACGGCAGGCATCTGGGGAAGACAAAAAGGCATGCCCAGGCAGCCTCACACCCTGGCNCCAGGCTCCTCTGTCCACAGGATTCTCCAGGCAAAAACACTGGAGTGGGTTGCCATTTCCTTCTCCAAAAGTTAGCCTTAATCCAACTCATTTAGAAACTCATTAGAAATGGCATGTTCCTATGCCATTTGACCAGTGATCAAATTTTGTCTAGATAATCAGTTTCTTTTCCAGCTGAACCATCTAAGCTTGCTCTGAACATTTCTTTGATAATGTTGGCTCCTGGCTGCCTAACATCTGGTGGCTCCTTGGTTCACTCTTAAACTCTGTAATGAGACTTCAGTAAAAGTCTTAGGGAAGCTGCTAAATTTCCCTTCACCTTAACCTAAAAGAAAAATCACTGCTGTTTATTCACACATTTATTCAAAACACATTTTTTAAACTAAAACTATGTGCCAAAGACTCCATAGTTTCTTAGTGTATTCTCATGTAAATTTTAGAAATAGCAATTAGCTATTCAAAAAAATGAAAAGAATACCATGTAAATGTCTGATCATTATTTATCCAAGTTCCCTATTTGTATGCTTAATGTGTTGGCAGACAATTAATTCTCCATGTGGGTCTTACATTTCAGCACATTTTGTGAGCAGAGGCATCAACTATCTTGTTTCAAATTATCTTTTCAAAGATGTTTGTACAGCAAACAGCTTTGGAAGATATAAGTGGTGTCTCCATCAAGAGTGCAGGCAAATTTTTTTACGGTCCTGTAGTTTACTGCTCATACAGTACAGAATCTCCTTGCAATGCAGGAAACTCACATTCCATTTCTGGGTCAGGAAGATTTTCTGGAGAAAGGAATGACTACCCATTCCAGTATTCTTGCCTTGGAAATCCCATGGACAGAGGAACCTAGTGGCCCATAGTAATGGGGCTGCAAAGAGTTGGACATGACTGAGTGACTAATACACACATATACACACAGAGTAAAGATGATGTCTCCCTCCAAGGCTTTTGGAAAAGATCTCAGTTTCCTAGATCAGGGTTCCTTTCCTGAAGTGAAGCTCACTGTGTTTGCAGATATCATCAAAGCCTCTTTGCATTAGCATGTGGAAATCTGGCACAATGTTAATCTTCTGGCTATGGCTGTTTCTTTTAATAATAAAGTCATTTCTCTCTGATCTTGCAATGTCATGTCTTATGCCAACATCCATGCTAATTAAATAGCTTGCAAGTAGACCCTTCCCAGTCTTAGCAGAATCTTCTCTTAAATTACCTTTTTTCTACTATCATCTTGTTTCCTTATGGAGAAATAAATAAATAATTCCCTTTTATCATTTTTAATTGAAATATAGTTGATTTACAATATTGCATTAGTTTCACGTGTATAGCAGAGTGATTCAGCATTATATATATATATATATATATATATATGGAGAAGGCAATGGCACCCCACTCCAGTACTCTTGCCTGGAAAATCTCATGGACGAAAGAACCTGGTGGGCTGCTGTCCATGGGGTCATTAAGAGTTGGACATGACTGAGCTACTTCACTTTCACTTTTCACTTTCATGCATTGGAGAAGGAAATGGCAACCCACTCCAGTGTTCTTGCCTGGAGAATCCCAGGGATGGGGGAGCCTGGTGGGCTGCCCTCTATGGGGTTGCACAGCACCAGACACGACTGAAACGACTTAGCAGCAGCAGCAGCATATATATATATACACATATCTATATTTATCTTTTCAGTTAATTTTACATAACTGATAAGATATTTAATATTGCATCCTGTGTTATATAGTAAATTCTTTTTGCTTATCCATTTTATACATAGAAGTTTGTATCTGTTAATCCCATATTCCTAATTTATTTTTCTCCCACCTCCGTTTCCCCATGGCAACTATGCATTCTTTTTCTATGTCTGTGAGTATGCTTCTGTTCTGTATATAAATTCATTTTTATTATGCTTTACACTCCATACATAAGTGATATCATATATTTGACTATCTTATTTCACTTAGTATGATATTATCTATGTCTAGGTATATTGTTGCAAATAGTATATTTTTTTCTTCCTATAGCTGAGTAATGGGGCTTCCCATGTGACACTAATAAAGAACCTGCCTGCCAATGCAGGAGACATAAGAGACACAAATTCAATCCCTGGGTCTGGAATATCCCCTAGAGAAGGGCAAACCACTCTACTGTTCTTGCCTAATGAACCCCATGGACAGAGAAGCCTGGTGGGTTATGGTTCATATGTAGCAAAGAGTTGGACATGACTGAAGTGACTTAGCATGCATGCATGCATGCATGACTGAGTAGCATTTCTTTGTGTGTGTGTGTGTATATACACATCATCTTTATCCATTCATCTGTTGATCTGTTGATGGACATTTAGGTTGCATCCACATCTTAGTTATTGTAAATAGAGCTGCTATGAGCATTGGGATCTTTTTGAATTAGAGTTTTCATCTTTTTCAGATATGCCCCGAGGAGTGGAATCATATTGCTGAATCTTATTGTAGCTCTAGTTTTAGTTGTTATTGTTGTTGTTGTTTTTTAAGATACCTCCCTACCATTTTCCATAAATGACTGCGCCATTTACATTTCCACCAACAATGTAGGAGGGTTCTGTTTTCTCTACACCCTCTCCAACATTTATTATTTGTAGATTTTTTGATGATGGCCATTATGATTGATGTGAGGTTATATCTCATAGTTTGGATTTGCATTTCTCTAGTAACTAGTGATGGTGAGCACCTTTTCATGTGCCTTTTCATCTATATGTCTTATTTGGATGAGAGTCTATTTAAGTCTTCTGCCTATTTTTTGGTTTGATTGTGTTTTTCTTTTTTTTGTATTGAACTGTACAAGCAGTTTGCATATTATGAAAACTATGCCCTTGTTGGTAGCATTGTTTGCAAATATTTTCTCCTATTCTATAATTTGTCTCTTTGCTTTTTGATGATTTCCTTTGCTATACAAAAACTTTTAAGTTTGATTAGGTTCTACTTGTTTATTTTATTTTATTATTATTTTTAAATCTCAGTTTTATTTATTTATTTATTCATTTTACAATATTGTATTGGTTTTTCCATACATTGGCACGAATCCACCATGGGTGTACATTTGTTCCCCATCCTGAACCCCCCTCCCACCTCCTTCCCCATACCATCCCTCTGGGTCATTCCAGTGCACCAACCCTAAGCATCCTGTCTCATACATCAAACCTGGACTGGCAAATCATTTCACATGTGATAATTTACATGTTTCAATGCCTTTCTCCCATATCATCCCACCCTCGCCCTCTCCCACAGAGTTCAAAAGACTGTTCTATACTTCTGTGTCTCTTTTGCTGTCTCGCATACAGGGTTATCATTACCAATAACGGACCTGCATTTACCTAAATTACAAAAGGAGAAAAATGAGAGTTGTTAGGATGTAATTAAAACATAATTTTTTCATTTCTCTTATAAAAAAGAATACAATATACAAAAATCCATACCTGATAAACATATTTACTATTCTTACTATAAATTTATTGAAAAAGATTAAAGCAAATCATCTGCCAAAATTATACTCTTAACAAGTTACTTAACAATTTCTCCTATCTAAATATAGGGTTTGGCTATAGTCAGAGGGATTTATGTTAAAGCTCTCTGACATAAAAAATTTACAGAAACTGAACATAATGTCTTTATTAAATAAATAATGTAGAGGTTTTTGTACTCAGTCAGAATATAAGACAGTTACAATTAGTGCTTGTCCATTATGAAAGCAAGAGGTACAACAAGAAATACTTAATACACGGTTAGCAACCAACATACCTGCACGGAAACACAGCCCTGCAATTTAAGTTGGAGCTGAATCATGTCCACGTCAGCAGAAGAGCAAAGCTTTTGCAGCTCTGCAGTTTTATCTTTTATTTCATCAGTGGCAACATCAATTGGCTTTAAATGAATCTGCTGTTCATAGTTTATAGCGATCCTCTTCTTCACATATGGAAATGAGTTCGAAGCTATTAAAGATTAAGATTGACAAATGAGTTTTTAAGACAGCAAATCAAATAGCCAAATTAAAACAAAAATCTACTGTGCTTAATTCTCCCCATATTTTCTCTGGAAAAATCCCTTAGAGACCAAATAGGTGCCTTATTACTTCAGGACTGAAGGAGAAATTCTCTCTGAGACGACTCAGACTAAGCTTGAATTACATAATAACATATGGGAAAGGAATGGTTTATAACATAGCATGTTTGTGTGAGTGACTGAACGGCAGAACAATAAATGATTAAAACTGTAGTTACATCTTCCTGCTGACCAGCTGCTGCTGGTATGTATCAAAAAAGATCATGTCAAACAAAGAAGTTACGCCAAGTCCTACTTACTAGTCAAGATTGTACGGCGTTTGCACTGTTCCTCTATACAACCTTGCTTTTTGCCTGACAATGTATAAGGAGCCTCAAAAACAAATCTGTTGATATTATGGTTCCTTTCAAACTCAGTTTTTCTTTCAGTGAGTTCTTTATCATCAAAGTAGGGCTTCACATAAGTGACTTGGATATGAGCATATTTGGGGTCAAGCTCTTTGACATTTACCTGGAAAGTAAGAAAGTTTTATTTTTTTATTCAACAGAAGGGAAAACGGGGAACAGGTAAGCTACTAACACCTCTGAAATCAACTGAGGAACAGTCATTGAAAAAACTGTGAGATGAATACACACTTGGAAGAGGTCTTTGCTCTTTCTTCAAAGATTGTTTCCTTCTGATTATTAAGAAGTTACAGAAGCTTATTTGGAGATTATAGAAATGTAGACAGAAAAAAATAAATAAATACAAAAAAAAAAAAACTGCAATGCTACCACTCAACAATGACCATCATTTACATTCTCATATATTTCCTTGTAATCTTTTTTTCTATGCATATATATTTATTTACAAACCGGAGATCATGCTGAGTATTGTTTTATCATTTGATTTTTAAAAATTTTTAGTCTTATTTGCTTTTATGTTATATTAAAAATTTTTAATTTTTATTTATTTATATTTTTAAATATAAATTTATTTATTTTAATTGGAGGCTAATTACTTTACAATACTGTATTGGTTTTGCCATACATTGACTTGAATCCACCATGGTTATATATGTGTTCTATATTAAAATGGCTAACTGCACATCTGAATTCCACCTCAAAAAATACCTATTACAGAGAGGATTCTCAGAAGATGGCAGAACACCAGACATCTACCTTCTTATAGAGACGATAGTTTTACCATCATTACCTATCTGATGGAACAATTTTGGAACTCTGGAGTCTGTTGAAGACTTGCAATGTCCAGGGGAAGACTTGGACAGAAAATTGCTTTAATTTTGATTTTGTTCAATTTTAACTCTGGGCACAATGGCAGCAACCCATATGTCATCCCTCAAGTACTACAGCAGACAGTTGTGTGCATATTCCTAGAACAGCTTGTAGGAGCCAGGATGAATAAAGACCTTGTCTTCCAAATATTGTGAATCTGTGTTATGACTGCTGATTGCTGCTTCTGATCACAGGGGGACAGTCAAAGAGGCTGTGGCCATTTTTATACCACCACTTCCTTTGTTGCAATGCCCTCCCCCTCTGCCTAAAGTGACTTTCAGGGGATTTAACAGACCAGCACCTTTCCTCTCTCCTTCATTTTCCTCTCCATTCCCTCTTAGGAGCCAGACATCCAATACTAGACTGTTCAAAGGTAACTGCATAAAGAAGGCTGACTAGAAAGTCACTGTGCATGCTCAGGGGAAGGCACAGGCTCAGAAAAGACTTGAGAAGACCCCAAATTTACACCTCAGGCTGATTCTTGGGACAGACACAGCTTACAACATTTAAAAACAAAAACAAAACCCAAGAAGCTCTGGGACAGGGACAGAATCTGATTTCCAGAGAGATCACAATATTAAATACAAATGTCCAGTATCCTACTACAACAACAAAAAAAACTGCAAGGCATTCAAAGAAATAGGAAAGTATGGCCCATTCAAAAAAGAAAAACCAATAGAAACTATCACTGAAACAAAAAGTGATAGCAGATCTCCTAGAAAAATAAATTAAAACAACAGTATTCATGATCAAAGAATTGAAGGAAGTTGTGGAAAAAGGCAAGAAAACTATGTATCAACAAAATGTCAATATCAATAAATAGCTAGAAAATCTAAACAGAAACAAAAAATTTTTTTTTCAGATCTGAAAAATACAATAACTGAAATGAAGTCATCAGAGGGATTTAAAGGTAAATTGCCCCAGGTGGAAGAAATAGTCAGCCAACTTGAAGATAAGATCAATGATCGATCAGAGGAACACAAAGGAAAAAAACTGAAGAGGGACAGAGGCTACAGAACCTGCGGAACATTATCCAGCAGGTGAACATACACACTATGGGAGTTCTTGAAGAAGAAAAGTGAGAGAAAGGGGCAGGGAGACTATCTGAAGAAATAATGGGTGAAACTCAAATCTGATGAAAGACACGAAGCTCAACAAACTCCAAGCAGGGTAACTTTTAGAGACCCATGGTGAGACACATTAAAATCAAATGTCAAAAGCCAAAGCCAGAGAGAGAATTTTGAAACAATCAAGGGACAAATAGCATGTCACATAAAAGAGATCCTGAATAAGATGGTCAGATTTCCCATCAGAAACTTAGGAGGCCAGAAGGCAGTGGGCTGCTATATTCAAAGTGCTTAAAAAAATCTATTAATCAAGAATCCTATATCTGACAAAACTAGTGGAGCTGTCTCTTATACACATCTAGATGTGTATAAGAGACAGCTTGTTGGTAGCATTGTTTGCAAATATTTTCTCCTATTCTATAATTTGTCTCTTTGCTTTTTGATGATTTCCTTTGCTATACAAAAACTTTTAAGTTTGATTAGGTTCTACTTGTTTATTTTATTTTATTATTATTTTTAAATCTCAGTTTTATTTATTTATTTATTCATTTTACAATATTGTATTGGTTTTTCCATACATTGGCACGAATCCACCATGGGTGTACATTTGTTCCCCATCCTGAACCCCCCTCCCACCTCCTTCCCCATACCATCCCTCTGGGTCATTCCAGTGCACCAACCCTAAGCATCCTGTCTCATACATCAAACCTGGACTGGCAAATCATTTCACATGTGATAATTTACATGTTTCAATGCCTTTCTCCCATATCATCCCACCCTCGCCCTCTCCCACAGAGTTCAAAAGACTGTTCTATACTTCTGTGTCTCTTTTGCTGTCTCGCATACAGGGTTATCATTACCATCTTTCTAAATTCCATATATATGCGTTCAGTCAGTCAGTCAGTTCAGTCGCTCAGTCGTGTCCGACTCTTTGTGTTAGTATACTCTATTGGTGTTTTTCTTTCTGGCTTACTTCACTCTGTAGAATAGATTCCAGTTTCATCCACTTCATTAGAACTGATTCAAATGTATTCTTTTTAATGGCTGAGTAATACTCCATTGTGTGTATATACCACAGCTTTCTTATCCATCTATCTGCTGATGGACATCTAGGTTGCTTCCATGTCCTGGCTGTTATAAACAGTGCTGTGATGAACATTGGGGTACACATGTCTCTTCCAATTCTGGTTTCCTCAGTGTGTATGCCCAGCAGTGGGATTGCTGGGTCGTATGGCAGTTCTATTGCCAGTAGTTTTCATTTCTTTTGCCTTCAGAGACTGATCTAAGAAAATATTGCTATGATTTGCATCTGAAAGTGTTCTGCCTATGTTCTTTCTAGGAGTTTTATGGTATCGTGTCTTATGTTTGTTAGTTCTAAGAGGTCATGTAGGTCTTAATAGAATCATTCAACTTCACCTTCTTTAGCATTACTGGTTGGGGCATAGACTTGGATTACCATGATATTGAACGGTTTTGCCTCGGAAATGAACAGAGATCATTTTGTCGTTTTTGAGATTGCATCCAAGTACTGCATTTCAGACTCTTTCATTGACTATGATGGCTACTCCATTTCTTCTAAGGGATTATTGCCCACAGTAGTAGATATAATGGTCATCTGAGTTAAATTCACCCATTCCAGTACATCTTAGTTTGCTGATTCCTAGAATGTTGACATTCACTCTTGCCATCACCTATTTGACCACTTCCAATTTGCCTTTATTCATGGATCAAACATTCCAGGTTCCTATGCAATATTGCTCTTTATAGCATTGGATCTTGCTTCTATCACCAGGCACATCCACAACTGGGTGTTGATTTTGCTTTGGTTCCATCCCTTTATTCTTTCTGGAGTTATTTCTCCACTGATCTCCATTACCATATTGAGCACCTACCGACCTAGGGAGTTCATCTTTCAATGTCCTATCTTTTTGCATTTGCATACTGTTCATTGGGTTCTCAAGGCAACAGGCTTCAGCAATATGTGAACTGTGAACTTCCAGGTGTTCAAGCTGGTTTTAGAAAAGGCAGAGGAACAAGAGATCAAATTGCCAACACCCACTCAAACATTGAAAAGGCAAGAGAGTTCCAGAAAAACATTTATTTCTGCTTTATTGCCTATGCCAAAGCCTTTGACTGTGTGGCTCACAATAAACTGTGGAAAATTCTGAAAGAGATGGGAATGCCAGACCACCTGACCTGCCTCTTGAGAAACCTGTAAGCAGGTCAGGAAGCAACAGTTAGAACTGGATGTGGAACAACAGAATGGTTCCAGATAGGAAAAGGAGTACGTCAAGGCTGTCACCCTGCTTATCTAACTTATATGAAGAGTACATCATGAGAAACGCTGGGCTGGATGAAGCCCAAGCTGGAATCAAGATTGCCAGGAGAAATATCAATAACATCAGCTATGCAGATGACACCACCATTACTGCAGAAGAGTGAAGAACTAAACAGCCTCTTGATGCAAGTGAAAGAGAAGAGTGAAAAAGTTGGCTTAATGCTCAACATTCAGAAAACTAAGATCATGGCATCTGGTCCCAATGCTTTATGGCAAATAGATGGGGAAACAGTGGAAACAGTGGCTGACTTCATTTTGGGGGCTCCAAATTCACTGCAGATGGTGATTGCAGCAATGAAATTAAAAGACGCTTACTCCTTGGAAGGAAAGTTATGACCAACCTAGACAGCATATTAAAAAGCAAAGACATTACTTTGCCAACAAAGGTCAAGGCTATGATTTTTCCAGTAGTCATGAATGGATGTGAGACTTGGAATATAAAGAAAGCTGAGTGCCAAGGAATTGATGCTTTTGAACTGTGGTGTTGGAAAAGACTCTTGAGAGACCCTTGGATTGCAAGGAGATCCAAACAGTCCATTCTGAAGGAGATCAGTCCTGAGTGTTCATTGGAAGGACTGATGTTGAAGCTGAAACTCCTATACTTTGGCCACCTGATGCAAAGAGCTGACTCATTTGAAAAAACCCTGATGCTGGGAGGGATTGAGGGCAGGAGGAGAAGGGGACGACAGAGGATGAGATGGCTGGATGGCATTACCAACTCAGTGGACATGGGTTTGAGTGAACTCTGGGAGTTGGTGATGGACTGGCAGGGCTGGCGTGCTGCAGTTCACAGAGTCACAAAGAGTTGGACTCAACTGAGCAACTGAGCTGAAATTACACCATTATGAGTTTATTTTTGTATGTGATGTGAGGGAGTGTACTAATTTCTTTGGGTTACATGTTACTGTCCAGCTTTCCCTCTTCATTGAGTTACATGTAACTATCCAGCTTTCCCAACACTGCTTACTGAATATACTGTCTTCTGTGCACTGTATGTTCTTGCTTCTTTTGTTTTTGATTAATTGACAGTAGTTGTGTGCATTTATTTCTGGGCTCTCATCTGTTCCATCAATCTATGTGTCTTTTTCCTTTGTGCCAGTACAATGCTGTTTTGGTCACTGTGCTTTGTAGTATTGTCTGAAGTTTGGGAGGGTTATGCCCCAAGCTTTGTTCTTTTCCCTCAGGCTTACTTTGGCAATTCTGTGTCTTTTCTGATTGCATATAAAGTTTAGTGTTATTTGTTCTAGTTCTGTGAAAAATGTCATGGGTAATTTGATAGAGATTACAATAAATTTATAAATCATTCTGGGTAATATGTGCATTTTAAAAATATTAATTTTTCAATATAAGTGCATAGGGTATCTTCCATTTCTTTGCATCATTTTTAATTTCTTACATAGTTTTAGAATTTTCAGTGTAGAGGTTTTCCACTTCCTTGGCTAGGTTTATTCCTAGGTGTTCTTTTTTTCTTTTTAAAACAATTTTAAAGGGGATTTTATTTTTTGCTTTTTGTTTCTGATATTTCATTGTTAATGTAAGGAAATACAACAAATTTCTATATATTGATTTTATATCCTGCTGTGTTACAGAATTCATTTATTAGTTCTAAATTTTTATATGGCGCCTTTAAGGTTTTCTCTATAGAGTTATCACATTAATAATTATTTGCAAAGAAGCTCATTAAATATAGCTTTACCCCATTTTTTACCAGTATTATTTGTGACAGATATTTGCTAAGAGATGACAATTAAAACAGCTTGTACCTTGCCAACTCAAGCAGCAGATTTCTTAAGGAGCATTTTTAAAAAACCGAACTATATAGAGCCTCAGTGGGCTATGTGACTAAATTGTGAGCAAATTGAAGGTTTCTTTTCATTTCAATCATGGGAGTTCAACTCGTTTATCTTCTGTATATTACTTGCATTTCTAATATTGTAGGCAATAAGTGAACCAAAGAAAGAACACCTGAATAAAGGAGCACATAACAAAGAAATGTTTTAGATCACTACTTTAGATGATGCATGTGAACAGTTTCTAGTCTGGAATAAACTGCACAGAACCTGGTGCTCATGCTTTTCGATGCTATTTCCTTTGTTGACTGAAAAAAGTGTGAAATCCAGTAAACAGATGAGGCCATCTGATATTTTTACTTTTTATTTGTACAAGTTCAAAATTAAATTGTTATGATGCCAATGGGCTGAGGTTTCTTTTTTCCATTGTTGTTTATTTTAATCTTTGGAGACCCTTTACTACTTCACTGAAAGGCGACAGGTATAATAACAGACAGTCTCATTTGATGTTTGGAGAAGTGCAAGTTCAGTTCACTTGCTCAATGATGTCTGACTCTTTGTGACCCCATGGACTGCAGGACACCAGGCCTCCCTGTCCATCACCAACTCCCAGAGTTTACTCAAACTCATGTCTGTCGAGTCAGTGATGCCATCCTATCATCGCATCCTCTGTCATCCCCTTCTCCTCCTCCTGCCTTCATTCTTTTCCAGCATCAGGGTCTTTGCCAATGAGTCAGCTCACGTCAGGTGGCCAAAGTACTGGAAGTGAAGTGCAGGCAGGACACAAACCTGAATGGCAACTGTTTGCTATCCTGCATAGATGGTTGTCAAGACACGCATATCAGAGAAGAGGAAGCAAAGTGCAGGGCAGTTTGTTGCGCTTTCTGCCCTAACCTGTGTTAGCTCTTACTACTCAGGTGAGCCCTGAGAAGATGAAGGGAATCAAAGCTCCACTAATTTCCAGTGGGGGTAGCTGCAGCCCTCAGGGGAGAGAGGGTCCATTTTGAGGGAGTGGGGCATGCATTTCAGGGCAACAGCGGAAAGCCTCTGCTTGGCCTGTGTTGTGATGACCACATTTTCAGTCTTTTGTTTCATTTTTGTACCTTGAGAGTTCATAAATTTCCATAGGCAAAAGTATCCCTTTGTGAAACATATCTATATATGTTATAGATCTATATCCATTGGAAATTTATTTTAACCTTTAAAAATGAGGAAACAAACACAACATAAGAATAATGTGCAAGTAATTAAATTGGGAATCTCAGTTTTGTGTTCTTTAGTTAGCACTATTTATTCCAGATTTTCTCTCAGACAGTCAGGTGTTAAAATTATTCACCATGTGAGCTAATAAAGTCATTTCTCTCCATGGGACCCAGATAAGAAACCAGGAAGACAATTATTCACCTTCTCAGGGTGAAAATTTTAATTACTGTTTGTATGTTGCCAAGATAAAGCACAGATATAATTATTACTAAAACATATACAACAGAGTTCTCAAAGTTATTGCCTGAAAATATTTTGGTGACCTTTACTCTCCTCACATGTTGTCCTCTGGCCTTTCAAGCTTGCTTTTGTCTCTGGTGTTTAAAATATGGGTTAATTATACTAATAGTATGAAATCAGAAAAGTGAAATAATTATAAACAAAGTAACATATTTCAAACTTGCCTAACAAAATTCTCTTCATATTTCAGTTCAGTCGCTCAGTTGTGTCTGACTATTTGCAACCCCATGAATCACAGCACGCCAGGCTTCCCTGTCCATCACCATCTCCCAGAGTTCACTCAAACTCATGTCCATCAAGTCGGTAATGCCATCCAGCCATCTCATCCTCTGTCATCCCTTTCTCCTCCTGCCCCCAATCCCTCCCAGCATCAGAGTCTTTTCCAATGAGTCAACTCTTTGCATGAGGTGGCCAAAGTACTGGAGTTTCAGCTTCAGCATCATTCCTTCCAAAGAACACTCAGGGCTGATCTCTTTTAGAATGGACTGGTTGGATCTCCCTGCGTTCCAAGGGACTCTCAAGAGTCTTCTCCAGCACCACAGTTCAAAAGCATCAATTCTTCGGTGCTCAGCTTTCTTCACAGTCCTACTCTCACATCCGTACATGACCACAGGAAAAACCATAGCCTTGACTAGACTGACTTTTGTTGGCAAAGTAATGTCTCTGCTTTTGAATATGCTGTCTAGGTTGGTCATAACTTTCCTTCCAAGGAGTAAGCGTCTTTTAATTTCATGGCTGCAATCACCATCTGCATTGATTTTGGAGCCCCCAAAAATAAAGTTTGACACTGTTTCCACTGTTTCCCCATCTATTTCCAAAAAACACTAGTCTGTTCCTCATGTTGAATTAGGAAGCAAAAGAAAGAAAGAAAAGAAAAAAAAAGGCTGGGTTTGACATCCATGAGATCTAACAGAAATTTTACTAGTGAAGACAAAGAGCTGGCTTTTCCTAGGTTAATGATATTTCCAGAATTTAGATATAAATCTGCTCTTGATGTTCAGTTGCTCAGTCATGTCCAACTCTGTGAACCCATGGACTGCAGCATGCAGGCTTTTCTGTCCTTCATTTGCTCAAACTCATGACCATGAGTTGCTGATGCCATCCAACCATCTTATCCACTGTTGCCCCCTTCTCCTTCTGCCCTCAATCTTTCCCAGCTTCAGGGTCTTTTCTAATGAATTGGCTTTTTTCACATCAGGTGGCCAAAATATTGGAGCTTCAGCTTCATCATGAGTCCTCCAAAGATACTCAGGGTTGATTTCCTTTAGAATTGACTAGTTTGAACTCCTTGCAGTCCGTCTACTCCAGCCCCACAGTTCATAAGTATCAATTCTTAGATGCTCACCCTTCTTTATGATGCAATTCTCACATCCCTATATGACTACTGAAAAAACCATAACTTTGACTATATAGACCTTTGTCAACAAAATGATGTCTCTGCTTTGTAATACACTGTCTATGTTTGTCATAGCTTTCTTTCAAAGAGCAAGTATCTTTTAATTTCATGGCTGCAGTAACCATCTGCAGTGGTTTTGAAGCCCAAGAAAATAAAGTTTGACGCTGCTTCCATTTCTCTCCTCTATTTTCCATGAAATTATTGAACTGGATGCCATGATCTTAGTTTTTTGTTTTGTTTTGTTTTAACATAAATTTATTTTAATTGGAGGCTAATTACTTTACAGTATTATATTGGTTTTGCCATACATCAACATGAATGTTGAGTTTTAAGACAGCTTTTTCACTCTCCTCTCTCACCTTCATCAAGAGGCTGTTTAGTTCTTCTTCACTTTCTGCATTAGGATGGGGTCATCTGCATATCTGAGGTTATTGATATTTCTCCCAGCAATCTTGTAAATCTGAAAGTACACAAGTATTATAAAAAGCAAGTCTACTGTATCACATATTTACCAAAAATTCAGTAAAAAATTAAAAAGTAAATAATAAATAGCAGATTGATAAATGCAAATGTGTATCTGTATAATTAGGAAAGTAGAATATGCTCTTAGAAACACAAAGTATGTAATGCCATGAGCTGGTGCCCCAGGTAAAGAAATTGCTGATAAGTCATTCCTCACTTCTTTCTCTGTTAAGTAATATAGTTTCTAAGTTCTTTCAAGTCACCTCATGCTTCCCTCTTCCCTGAAAACACTAGCATCGAAGCTCATAGTATCAAAATATGCCACATAACACCTCTCTTGGTTATAATCATCTACAGGCTAATTGATCTATCCCACTTATTCCTTGGAACATATCAGCCCCTGAATACTGTCAAAATTGTTTTCTATTCTGTAAAAAATTGGTATCTCTCTTAAAAATTGTTCCTGTAGTGATTGATCTTTCCAAAACTCTTGTGTTTTATTTCTTTTTCCTTCTACAATATCCAAATCTCCATCCTAACTAAGTCATCCCTTCCTATGGCTATACTTCATACCAGTTCTGTTCAACAGAATTTTCTGTGGTGGTGAGGGTGTTCTGTATCCACGCTATCTATTCAGTAGTACTGTAGACTGAATGGTTGTTTCCTAAAATTTATATGTTGGAACCTAATCCCCAGTGTGTTGGTATTTGGAGGTGATGCTTTTGTGAGGTGATTAGGTCATGAGGGTAGCGTCTCCATGAATGGGATTGGTGCACTTATAAAGGAGTTCTCAGAGAGCTTCTTTATCTCTTCTTCCATGTGAGGATAAGGCAAGGAGATGACCATCTATGAGCTAGGAAGCAATTTCTCTGGTGCGTCTGAGTCTGCTGATAAACTTTTTATTGGGATAAAAGTCACATAATATAAAACATGCTATTTTAACCATATTTAACTGTAGAGTTCAGTGGCACTAAGTACATTCACATCGTTGTGCAACTGTCACCATCATCCATCTCCTGAATTTTTTACCCCCTTAAACTCTGTCCCCATTAAACACTGTCACTATACCTCCTCCTTACCACCATCCCCTCAAGCCCAGGTGTCTACCAATACGTTTTCTTACTCTATGAATTTAACTATTCTAGATACCTTGTGTAAGTAAAATCAAATAATGTTTTTCTATACCTATTGTATATTGGAATGCATTTTTAAGGTTAACTTCATATATGTTCTACAGATTGTACTCCCCCCTCCCATGCTATACATTAGGTTCTCATTAGTTAACTATTTGTTACATAGTAGTATAAACATATCAATCCCAATCTCCCAGTTTATCCCCCCCACACTCCCTTCCTTGGTGTACATATATTTATTTTCTACAGACTTCAAAACTGAGAGATAAATGGTTGTTGGTTAACTCCTCCAAAGAATGGTAGAGCATTATTGCAGCTGGAATAGAGTAAGACAAGTAACCAGAAGCCACATGTGCTATTAAGCACTAAAATGTAGGTAATGTGATTAAGGAAGTAAATTCTAAATCTACTGAATTTTTACTCATTTAAATAGCCACTGTGGCTACTGTGGGGTCTCTGGGTCCTGGTGAGTGCAAGGTATGTTTGAGCCCTTTGAGCGTCTCTGGCAAGCATGGGCTTTAATTCTAAACACAGTTTCACCTCTCCTACCATCTTGTGGGGCTTCTCCTTTGCCCTTGGACATGGAGTATCTCCTCAAAGTCGCTCCAGTGCTCCAGCACCACTCAGCCACTGCTCCAGTACCCACCATCTTGCTGGGGCTTCTCTGCCCTCAGATATGGGGTATCTCCTCACAGTCACCCCAGCACTCTGCAGGATCACACAGCTGCCACTTCTTGCCCTGACCAGTAATGCTGAAGAAATTGAAGTTGAATGGTTCTATGAAGACCTACAAAGACATTCTAGAACTAACACCCCAAAAATGTCCTTTTCATTGTAGGGAACTGGAATGCAAAAGTAGGAAGTCAAGAAACACCCAAAGTAACAGGCAAATTTGTCCCTGGATTACAGAATGAAGCAGGGCAAAACTTAACAGAGTTTTGCCAAGAGAATGCACTGGTCATAGCAAACATGCTCTTCCAATAATACAAGAGAAGACACTACACATGGACATTACCAGATGGTCAGTACAAGAATCAGACTGATTATATTCTTTGCAGCCAAAGATGGAGAAACTCTATAGAATCAGCAGAAAACAAGACTGGGAGCTGACTGTGGCTCAGATCATGAACTCCTTATTGCCAAATTCAGACTTAAATTGAAGAAAGTAGGGAAAACCACTAGACCATTCAGGTATGATGTAAATCAAATGCCTTATGATTATACAGTGGAAGTGAGAAATAGATTTAAAGGACTAGATCTGATAGAGTGCCTGATGAACTATGGATGGAGGTTTGTGACATTGTACAGGAGGCAGTAATCAAGACCATCCACAAGAAAAAGATATGCAAAAAAGCAAAATGGTTGTATGAAGAGGCCTTACAAATAACTGTGAAAAGAAGAGATGCAAAAGACAGAGGCGAAAAGGAAAGATATTCCCATTTGAATACAGAGTTCCAAAGAATAGCAAGGAGAGAAAACCTTCCTCAGTGATCAGTGCAAAGAAATAGAGGAAAACAATAGAATGGGAAAGACTAGAGATCTCTTCAAGAAAATTAGAAATGTCAAAGGAATATTTCATGAAAAGATGGGGCCGATAAAGGACAGAAATGGTAGGGACCTAACAGAAGCAGAAGATATAAGAAGTGTCAAGAATACACAAAAGAACTATGCAAAAAAGATCTTCATGACCCAGATAATCATAATACTGTGATCACTCACCTAGAGCCAGTCAAAGGAATATTTCATGAAAAGATGGGGCCGATAAAGGACAGAAATGGTAGGGACCTAACAGAAGCAGAAGATATAAGAAGTGTCAAGAATACACAAAAGAACTATGCAAAAAAGATCTTCATGACCCAGATAATCATAATACTGTGATCACTCACCTAGAGCCAGACATCCTGGAATGAGAAGTCAAGTGGGACTTAAGAAGCATCAGTACAAATGAATATAGTAGAGGTGATGCAATTCCAGTTGAGCTATTTCAAATCTTAAAAGATAATGCTGTGAAATTGCTGCACTTAATATGCCAGCAAATTTGGAAAACTCAGCGGTGGCCACAGGACTGGAAAAGGTCAGTTTTCATTCCAATCCCAAGGAAAGTCAATGCCAAAGAATGCTCAAATTACCGCACAACTGAACTCATCTCACATGCTAGTAAAGTAATGCTCAAAATTCTCCAAGCCAGGCTTCAGCAGTACATGAACCGTGAACTTCCAGATGTTCAAACTGGTTTTAAAAAAGGCAGAGGAACCAGAGATCAAATTGCCAACATCCTCTGGATCATCAAAAAAAGCAAGAGAGTTCCAGAAAAACATCTATTTTTGCTTTATTGACTATGCCAAAGCCTTTGACC